>PVJO010005976.1:0-93296 GCA_004026905.1 Hystrix cristata
CGCTCAGCCCATCTATGCTGGCCATTGTCCCCTCCCCAGACCTGAATGAAACTGGAGGGATGTGTGCTGGATGCCAGGCCTCTGCCCACTCCGGGGAAGACCTGGAAATAAATAAAGACAGCTCCTGCCTTTGTGTGTGGGAGGGTGCACCGCCTGGGAAGGGACACAGGACGTATCTGGAAATGGTTCTAACAGGATTATGAAGCACTTTGGGATCAGCCAGAGGCGTGGGGGAGGTGTGGGTGGCTGATGGTGTCTAATTAGATTTGGAAAAACCTTCCCAGGGGGAGCAGCATTCAGGATGGGTCCTGGAAGACGCTAGGATCTCAGGGCGTGGGTGGGGGCGAGGGCGAAGGGTGGAAAGGGAATATGGAGAGAAGGGGGGCGTCAGCCAGACTGACCCTAGGAAGGCCAGCTCGTGTTTAGAGCACGGGGGCAGGATCTTTGGGAGACCCCGGGGTGATGAAGGAACAGACTGTATTCAGGCTTTGCAGGGTGTTAGACGTTAGATCTAAAATGTTCCCCCAAACCTCATGAGTTCAGAGGTGGGGCTTTTGGAAGGTGATTGGATCATGGGGGTGCTGTATTCATCAGTAGATTCATCTATGAATGAGCTTCCAGCTGCATGTGCTGTAGGAGGCAGGTCTTGGTGGGAAGAGGCAGTCCCAGGGTCACGGCCTGGAGGGTTCATCTCCCTCCTGGCTCCTCCCTCCTCTCTGCTTCCTGTTCACCATGCCGTGAGCAGCTCTCCTCCGCCAGCCCCTCTGCCATGCTGCCCTGCCTCAGAGCAGCCAACCCTGGACTGAACTGTGAGCCATATAAACCTCTCCTTACCTTGTGAGTGTTGAGTATTGTTCCCAGCGACAAGAAAGTGACTGAGACAGAGCATCTTGTGAGTGTGGAATGAACCCAGTCATGCCAGCCTGGGGCCAGGCTTGGTGCTGTTGCTGGGGGGTCCAAAGGGCAGTAGTTCATAGCCTTGTGCTCACAGAGCCTACGTGTAAACCACGGCAGACAGAAAACTCAAGAATTATAAGACTATTGCTGTTAAACTGAAGATCATAGTAGGATCCACTTTTATCTGTTAGAGAGATGAGATCAGATGAGGAAAAATAAATTCCTCCAACCAGAGAGAGAGGGAGAGAGAGAGAAACTAATCAGGAAAGGATTGTCTTCAAGTTGAGTCTTGAAGATATTACCCGTTCAACTTAGTTTTCCTTGAATTTCTCTCAGTCCAGTGGTTCTCAGCTGAGGGTGACCCCCTGCCCTCTGGGGGACATTTGGTAATGTGAGGAGACATTTTTGGCTGTCATGACTTAGTCTGGGGCTGGTGCTCCTGGCAGCTAGTGGATGGCGACCAAGGGTGCTGCTAAACGTCCTACAAGGCACAGGAAAGTCACTCCTACCAGGAACCATCCTGAGATCTGGACAAAGTATCGGTAGCCCCAAGATTGAGACTCTGGGTTGAGAAATGCATCAGACTGCACCAAACTGGCAACCAGGAGGTGACGGAGTGGTCATTAGCTTCCTGTGGTTTTGGCGAGGACCTAGGGGTTTATGCCCCCCTAATTCATAGGCTAAAGCGCTAAACCCCAGTGCAACAGGACGTGAGGTGGGCCGTTTGAAAGGAAGTAGTTTAGATCAGGGCGCGAGGGTGTCGTCCTCACCTTGGCGTTAGTGCCCTTCTATGGCAGATGTGATGGCTCACTCGGTCACCCTCCTTGCTCTCTCTGTGGTGCCAGGACGTGGCCGGAAGTCATCTGCCACGGAGGAAGGAGGCACAGCGACCTTGGACTTGCAGCCCTTGGACCGTGCGAAGTAAATATCTGTTGCTGAAGCCACTCTGTCTTTGGTGTGTTCATAGTGCCCCGCACATGCTAAGCTACACTGGATCCTTTCTCTAGGACATGAGGTGATTAAACATGTGGTGAATTTTTAAATTCAAAAAGTTTATCATAGTAAAAGACACTTTACCGTGAATCCCTCTCAAAATTCTCCCCTCGCTTCAAACACACTCATCCCTTCATCTTTGCCCCTTTCTGCAGCAGCTCTGGAGTCCTCTTTCCTGAGGCTCTTTACCAGATATGATAAAAAATACAGTGAACACTGCACCATCCAACAGAAAGGTAACTCGTGAAAACATGACGCTGTGTCTTCATCCACCTTAGTCACTGCATCTGGCACCGTGTGACTTCTGGCTCTTCCCCAAAGTCAGAATGACCATGAAAGAGAAACATCTTGAATCCACTCCGGGCATCAAGGAACCCAGGACAGCGCGACTAAGACCCTCAGGAAAGAGGTCTCCAGAGCTGCTGCAGAAAGGGGCAAGGATAACGGGAGGAGTGTGTTCAAAGCAAGGGGAGGATTTTGAGGAGGATTCAGAGGAATGTGTCTTTGACTGTAATAAATTTTTTAAAATTTCAACATTTGCCAAACTCTTTGGTCACACTCATACTGACGCACAAGTGCGCACCTCACCTGTTTTTGGGCAGAGCATGGTTTTGACCTACCCGCAAAGCTCCCAGTTTCTTGGGGCAAATGCACCAAGCACTTTGTCTAAGGCGCTGTCTGCTCATAGAACGCAGTGGATTGCTTTTCTTGGTCGACTCCTGGGCAGTACTGCACATGTGTAGAGTCCTGTACTCTGACCCCCCCACCAGCCTCTCTGCTGCTCAGTCACACAGGAAGTACACATGTGCGTGTGTGTTTACGCATGTGTGTGTGTCTGCACGCATTAATGTACATGCACATGTGTGTGTGCATGCCTGTGTGGACCTGCCCATGTGTGTCTTGGAGGAAGTAACTCTGGTTGGTTCATACCTCATGCAGGGCCCCCTTCCGGCGTCCTCTGCTGGCCTCTCGTGGGTCATCAGTCGCACCATCAGAAGAATCCCTCGTGCTGGAGAGGAGACAGTGCATGAGAAATGGTGGCCAGGGGTCAGGAGGCGAAGGCAAGCGAGAAAGCACTTTCATCTATTGTCCTGGGGTCACAGGGCCCCTCCCATTGGGGAACCTGGAGGCCCATGAATGCCCGGTCGCGGGAGGTGGGGCCTTGCGCGCCCCCAGCCCGCCTTCACAAGCCCAGCCGGGACAATAGCGCCTAAGAAAGTGGTGGGTGGCTGCCTCCCGGGAGCCTGCTGCCTTGTCAAAGGCCTTTCTTGGGACGCCCGGCCGCTTGGGAAGGAGGGTGGCGTCTGTGCAATAATGCGCAGGCATCTGAGGCCCCTTCCAAATTCCCCGTCATGGTGATTAGGCCTCGCATTGAATTTCAGCCAGGACTCAGCTGTCGCTGCCCGAGAGAAGCCACACATATTCTTCGCGTTGGGTCATTTTTGTTTGAAGGGGAGCACATTCCTGTTTAAAATCAAGACCGAATCCAGTGTTGAAAAGGAAACACACATTCCCTGGAAAGAGGAAACCCCGGGGGCCACCTTGGCCCACTCCTGCATTACCGAGTGTCCCCCAGTTTGAGCAAACTCAGGGTCCCTTTCCTCCTGGCCACCCTTGTCAATATCTTGTGACTCAAGAACCTCTTTTGCATCAGAAATGCGGCCGACGCGGTGGCTTCCTTCTGTGCACCCGGGCCAGCTCCCTGTGCACACACAAAGGTTTGCTGCATGCGGAGAACCTGGGTCCTTTTGGGAGCTGGCGTTCCCACCACTCTGAGCTTCGGGGTTGGCCTGAGGTGCCGAAGGGCGGCGCCAGAGAAGTCACTTCTGCAGTGATTGTCCCGCCTGGCACAGAGCCCAGAATCTCAGGTCCCCAAATGAGGACACACAGAACGGCCACCCCCAGCTTCAGGTCCACTCAAGCCTTCCGTGGAGTCCCACAGGCTGCAGGGCCTTCCTGGGGGCACAAGTGACGGTGCACACACAGCATTCTGTGTGAGACGGAACGGCGTAAATGTAAAGCGTGTAACATGCTCTCACACACAGTCGGCACTTTCTATACGAGCTCTGTGAGCGTCAGGCTTTGCGCACGGAGCTGAAGAAACAAACAACAAACAAAATAAGGCTTGGTCCCTGCCCATGCTGTTTAAAGGGGAACACATTCCTGTTTGAAATCAAGACCGGATCCAGTGCTGAAAAGGAGACACACATTAACATATAGATGCTACAAATGCCTGGTTCTCTAACTGATGAGGTGTGGGCCTTTGAGCAAGTAAGCAGCACCCTCCTTCCAAGAGAACATCATCGCCATTTCTCCGAGTGCGGCACGGCCTCGTGGGTCTCGAAGCACTCTTAAAGGAGGGGTACACGGTCCCTTCCCAGATGGCATCTGTGTGAAGGACATGATTCATGAGCCCCAGTGTCACAGGCACCGTGCTGCAACAGAGATGGCAAAGCCAGCAGGCCAGGTGTCTTTATCCTGGTTTTACAGAAAAGGAAACGGAAGCCAGGACATCTCTGCTCTACACGGGAGGTGGCCCTGAACCTGGGACTGTGGCTCCTAGACCGACTCTCAGAGCCTTGCTGTCTACAGGTGGCTCCCAGCCTCAGCACCAGAGGCCGTGTCTTTGGGGACATGGTGCCATTTTGGGAGCACACAGGTTCCTGCCCACAGGGATGTCACCAACAATAACCGAGAAGGCTCTGAGCTCCTGGGCCCTGAGATCCTGAAGCTCTGGCCACCAGAGTCCTGTCTTGTTGCTGAGTCCTTGTCAGGGACTCTTGTAAGTGTCCTTCAGAGGGCCCAGCTCAAGCAGGGCGAGCTGTGCCAGGTGAACACACTGTGGGTCCTACTGTGGTCTGTCTGGCCAGATCTGCATTTTACCTCCCCCACAGGGGACAGTGACTAGCAAGTGAAGTACCTTGGCCCAGTCAGGCACATATCAGCTCATATTAGCACATATTAGCTTGCTTTCTACGTCTGAAATGGAAGCGCTCTAAACTCCATCACCTACCAATGATTACAAAGACTTTTCCACGGCACCCGAGTCTCTGGCATAGATTCAGCCCTTGTGTAGGGGAACAGGCCTTGAACGTCTGTTGCAGGCCCCTGGGCAAGTTGCCCACTCTTTCTTCCTTCCCTTGCTTCTTTCTTTCTTTCTTTTCTAAGAACTTTCTTTCTTTCTTTTCTTTCTCCTTTCTTCCCCTCTCTCTCTCTCTCTCTCTCTCTCTCTCTCTTTCTCTTTCTCCCGCCTTACTGGGAATTGAACCCAGGCCCTTCACACTGAGCTCCAACCCCAGCCCTTTCCGTGTTTTATTTTGAGACGGGGTCTCTCTAAGTGGCTGTGTGGCACAGGCTGGGCTGGAACTTGGGATCCTTCTCCCTCAGCCTCCAGGTTGCCGGGATGACCATGGGCCGCCACACCTGCTGCAAGTTGCTCACCTTCAAATGTCAGCTGGCACATCAGTCAGGTGAGGCCAACAGCGCTGCCCTGACAGGGCCTCCTTGCAGCCTCCCTGGCACCAGGTGCAGGCTGGGCCAAGCCTCGCTCCCGGCCCCTCCCGGGGCTGTGGTTCTGAGTGGGCCCAGCAGGACCAGGGACTCGGGCCCCACTGTCCCCGGTTGCCTGTCTCGGTGCCAGGCTGGGCTGACAGCAGCCCACAGGGGTTCCTGTAGACTCTGGGTCAGGCGCCACCTACCCCTTCACTCTCTGCATCTCGTTGTCCCCTGGCACTGAGGCTTTGGGGAGGAAGGGGACAGAGCTGGTCCTGAGGGACATCTGTCCATCCGTCTGTCTGTCCGTGGAGCTGTGCAGGGGCCTGGACCACTGTGGCCTGCCTGTTCTCGGCCGTCTGGCCACCTGACAGACGTGCACAGCCCGCCGGTGCAGCCGGCCCTGTCCCTGGAGCTGGTGGCACGGGGCAGATGAGGGAATTAACTTCTGGCCTGCTGACAGTGGTACCGCCTGCCAAAGCCGCCCGGGTAATTTGGTTCCTTTCCTTTGTTGACTGGGTGCCAGCGCACAAGAGCAGATTAAGCAGGGAAATTCTGCCTGGAGAATCTCTCCCCCTTGCCGCTGCGACCCATTGTCTCCCGAGAGTGACAGCGCCGGCTGTGCCAAGCGCACCGCTCCCTGGCACCTCCCCAGGACAGATCAGCTTCCCGTTCCTGAAAAGAGGGATTTGTTCAAGAACTGGAGTTCAAAGAAAGGAGCGGCAGGAGAGGACCCGGAGCAGAGTAAAAGTTACGCGGGTCTGTTGATTACAGCAGCCAGGCCTCCTGTCTAATGGCGATGACCACGGCCGCGGTGCTGCTTTCCAACCCTGACCCCTCTCCGGGATGGTTTCGGCTCTGCCCACCCTTCCCGACCACTTGCCGGGCTCCAGGCCCTGGGCTGAGCACAGGTGGGTGAGGAGCAACCAGCTCCTTTAAGATCAGTCAGCTGAGCGTGGTGGGGTAGGCCTGAAACTGCAGGACTCTGGGAGGCTGAAGCAGGACCATCGCAAGTTCCAGCCCAGCCTGGGTAACTTAGCATCTGAGATCCTTTCTCAAAGTCAAAAATTAAAAAAGGGCCAATGTCAAGGCCCCAAGGGTGTCACTGCTTACAGAGCTGGGAGGGCCAAGTCCCTTAACTCCCCCAGCTGGTTCCTACACCCCAATGTTAAGAAACCCACATCCACTCGTGTAGGTGGCAGTCGAATCTCATACCAGGTCACCTGGTCCTGCCTCCCTACTCTTAACCACGGAGCCACCACCCCTAACAAGTGATAGAAGCGACTGAAACCACAGGCAATGTCTGAGGAGTGACAGGGTGAGGGTTGGGGGCCGGCCTCCCCCGCAGTCCTCCGGACTCCATCCTGCTAGCCCTCTTCTCCCACAAGCGACTAAGCCCAGCGGCTGCTGCCACAAGAAACCTGGTTCTACTGTATCACTTTGGTCCAGGTAGATGCTTCTGTTACTGCAGCGAGCCTTTTAAATCCTCTTTCATTATCACAGAAATACTTAAAATCCTTCAGCACAAGAGTCGCACAAGTGGTGCTCTGTGGTCAGTTCGCATACCTGAGCAGGCCGATGTTGCTGTTTTGCTTTCCCGAGTCCTGCTGGATGTCGTCCATGGATCCAGTCTGCGTGGGTCAGGCTTGGCCTTTTTGGAGGGCATTTGGTACCCGCCTGTAGCCTCCCTGCTGTGTGATAGACAGACTCACTACCAAGAGATGTACCACCATCCCACACTCACTCTCTTGCTTTTCCAGTACTGGGGGTTGAATTCAGAGCCTTCTCACTGAGCTGCACCCCTAGCCTTTATTCTGAGATAAGGTCTTGCTAAGTCACTAAACTGCCCAGGCTGGGCTGGAACTTGCAATCCTCCTGCCTCAGCCTCCCAGGGTGCTGGGATTACAGGCCCATACCACCATGCCTGGTTCCAAATGTTTTCCTAATACTATTCAGTCATATACTCCGTCGGTCATCACTCTCATCTCAAGGTGAGTAAGCATGATGCAGACTCTACTTTGAGGATGTGTATTTCAGGCAAATCTCTGTGTCTGCTCTAACCCGAGCATTTTCCGGATGCTGTGCTTCTACACACACTCTTCTCTCCACTTCGAGGCCCTCTCTATGTTTCTCGGGATCTATTTGTATTAGTTATTAAGGTCACAGCGCTGCCTCCTGCACAGGGCCTCCGCTAGTCCCTCCTTTCCCTGCCAAGTGGGAGCCCATCATGCCTTCCCTAACTCCTGCTAGGTCCTGTCCGCTCCCCTGTCCCTGCTTTGTCTGTCTGGCTCAGCCTGTCCTGTCCGAGTGGCTAGCATCTGGCCTCCGCGACAGCTGGGGAGCTCAGTGGGCTGCCTGCACATCCTTGGGAGGAAGGGAGCCATGGTTGGGTGGGAGATGAAAGAAAGGTACATCAGGGAAAAAATGTTGTCTCCTCTCTGCTAGCAAGTCACAGCTTTGGGTACAAGAACATCACTAAGTCCTTTCCAAATGGAAAACAACAACTTATGTAAAACAATGAATGTTTACATTAAAAACAGTCTACTTCGGTAAAAGACACCCGGCCATGAATCCCCCTCAAAACCCTCCCCTCACTTTGAACACACTCATCTCATCGTCCTGGCCACTTTCTGCAGCAGCTCCGGAGACCTCTTTCCTGAGGGTCTCTACAAGGTCTCAAGATCACAAATACAATGACTGCTGCTGTCAAGCGCCATCCAACTGAAAGGCAGCTCGTAAAAACATGACGCTGTGTCCCCGTCCTCCTTAGTCACCGGATCTGGCACCGTGTGACTCCTGGCTCTTCCCCCAAGTCAGAATGACCATGAAAGGAAGATGTTTCAGGACACCGAGGCAGCCAGGACAGTGCCACTAAAGACACTCAGGAAAGAGGACTCCAGAGCTGCTGGAGATTTAAACATTCACCTATTCAGATTTAAGATTTAAACATTCTTCTGTTTACAGATCTGATGGTGCACCCTTCCAAACCCCAGAAAACTGAAAACAGCCTGTAGGAAAAGCACGATGGTCAGTTTTGCCCGCAGTCTTGGGGTTGGCGAGGTGGAGGAGGATGTTAGAGCCCCACAGGCCAAGTGCTCTCATTCCAGGCATTTTTGCGTAAAAACTCGCTTTGCATCTTCCTACGTGCACTCATTATCAGGAAATTCGCTTTAAAATGTAAATGAGCCATAAAATCATACTTTTGGGAATTGTGGAACTTCCCCCAAAAATGTGCTTTGCCAAATTTGGATACTCCAATGCCCTGGATTCTCTTGTGCTGTTCGACCCGAGTTCTTTGGCACTGATGGGGACCTGTGGGGAAGGCGCACAGGGTAACAAGCCCCAGGCTCTGGAGGATGCTTGTCAGAGGCCCTAAATAGGACCATAGCACTTGCCTTTGATTGCATCACTTTGTGGAAGCAGGGATGGCAGGCAAGGCGTCCTGAACGGAGGTCAGGACCCAAGTTCCTCGCATGCCCTGCTCCATGGCAGCTGTTTCTTACCTGGGTCCCTTTCCTCTGGCCATTCACCTTCTCCACTGCAGCCCGAAAGATGTTTATAGAACACAGATACTCAGGCAGGTCCGCATCCTGCAGCCTTACACCCGGAAGCAACAACGTCCAAGCGCAGCACCGCCAGGCCTTCTGCCAGCTGACCTTGGCATTGCCGTCTTCCTCCCTTTTCCAAGAGACATTCCCTCTATGTACACGTCCAGGGAAAGTGGAGACAAAAGCTTGCAGTAGCATCTGCTCTTGCTGTCACAGATGGCATCAGCAGGCACTTGCAAAATGTCACCTAGGACTCCGGGACAAATGGCTGTAGGAACAGGCTCTAACCTTCTGTAAGGGGAGTTTCATTTTCTCTAGTTTTCTCATGCAAACATGCATCCATCCATCCACCCATCTATCCATCCACCCACTTGTCCATCCATCTGTCCACCTACTCGTCCACCCATTCACTCATCTGTCCATCTACCGACCACCCATCTATCCACTCATCCACTCATCCATGCACCCATCCACTCATTCATCCATCCAATCATCCATCTACCCATCCTCCCATCCACTCATCCACCCATCAATCCACCCATCCATCCATCCATCCATCCATCCATCCATCCATCCATCCACTTATCCATCCATCTACTTATGCATCCACTCATCCACCCATCCACTCATCCATTCACCCATCTATCCCTCCATGTGCCCATCTACTCATACACCCATCTACCCACCTGTCCATCTATCCAGCCATCCACCTACTCATCCATTTATCCATTCATCTAGCCCCCCGTCTACTTACCTACCCATCCACCCACTCACCCACACATCCACCTATCTACGTGCCCATCCTTTCATCTGCCCTGATGGCTCTCAGAATCTGCTGGGACACTGACTTGCCCATTGCTTCTGACCAAGCAGTACCCTCCACCTACAACGACACTGTCCATTTCTCTGTCTAGAAAAATGCTTCATTGATTTGAGCATGAGATGCCAGCAGAGGGGCCAGGGGCTGAGAGAGCACAAAAACCATGTGACCTCAGATAACTGAGCCAACACTAACGTGCGTGACACACTACTCTAGAGCAAAGGATATTCTAACCTCTTTGATTCTGACATTTATTATTCCACTCGACATAGGAACATTTATTATCCCATTATCTAGACAAGGGCCATCTCAGCCAATGTGGCCTGGCTAGTAGGTGGCAGAGGCAGGACTCGCAGCCCTTGTGCACCAGCGCAGCGAGTGGGCATCCACCAAACCGGGTGGCGACGGGTGTGATCAGCAAGACCAGAGGAGATGAGGGGAGTGAGAGGGGGCAGAAGGGAGGCCCCGAGTCTCCTTAGAACAGGGCATGGCGGTGAGGGAGGCTGAGCCTCAGGAAGCTGTTTTGTCCCCTTTCGACCCCCCGCCCCACCCCGCTTTCCTTCCCCATGCAGACATGCCCAGGCTCCTGGCTCCGCCCTGAGCAGGGCTGGCTTCCTTGAAGGTCATGAGGGACCAGGCTTGGGTGTGCGTGTGCGGTGAGTCATAACACCTCTTGTGGTGGCCTTGACTTCCGACCCCATCGCATCTGGACAGGGTGTGGGAAGAGAGCAAGGCTGCCGCCAGATAGCTGTGTCCCTTGGTACTCTTGGGTCTGTGACAAAAAGTTGCTAAGTGGCTCTTTTCTCTTTGTCTCTGTGACCCCAAATCTGGGTATGGACACCATTCAGTCGATAAGTGATTTAATTCGCCCTGGGGCTGATCTTTGTAAGGGTCCAAGCTGGGTTAAATTAATGCTCTCTTTTCTCAGCTCTCAAATGCTATTGCTTTAGGGAAGTCTTTCTTTGAAAAGGTTTTATTGACTTTTCCTAAGAGAAAAAGTGACTTGTTGGAGTCTAAATAAAATCCTCTTTCAAAGGCTCTGAGGAGTGTCCACAGCAAGTCCACAACAACCCAGACCTTGAGGTTGGGAGAATTCACAGAGGACACCCAGCCCCACAGCTCTGATCCAACACAACCCCGGCGTCCCTGGAGAGGGCTGGTGCTCTCTCTCCCTCTCCGTCTCCGTCTCTCTCTCTCTCTCCATAGTGGGGACTGAACCAGGGCCTTTGCTTTGAGCTGCATCCCCACCTCTTTTTTGTTTTGAGACAGGGTCTTCCTAACTTGCTAAGTTGCCCAGTCTGGGCTGGAACTTGTGATCCTCCTGCCTCAGCCTCTCTGAGTGCTGGGATCACAGGCCCACACCCCCATGCCAAGCCTTACAGACTCTGTTTATGGAGACTGTGCTGGGATGTTTGTGTCCAGCGAGGCTAAGGACCCCGCAGCCACGACTGCCTCCCCATGCAGCACTCAGAACTGTGCAGTTTCGGCTCTGCACATATCTGCAGCGGGCGTGCAGGCTGAGGAGCAGTCTAGGTTTGGGACAAGGACGCCTGTTTCTTTCCCTGAGCCTCAGACAGCAGCACTGTCTTGTGGTGTCTCCCGGGCTGCATTCACGCAGGGGACCCCTTTAGTAATCCGCACGAAGGCTCCCTTTGTGGGTGATCACGGGCCTTACTAAGAAGCTCTTATCCTACCGACGGGCTGAGAGCCATCCTGACGCACGGTCCTGGGGGACCTGGAGCTGCCGCTCTGCGGTGGGGACCGTGGACTCTTATTTCCTCTGCCCCTCTCCCTGCTGCAGCGGTGACTCCCAAGTTTGCAAACCACTTCTGCCAGTCTCAGTTAGAAAACCCCACCTCCTCCGATCACTTCCGGGGTGGCCAGGCTCTGATCTCTCGCTTCGTCTCCAAAGGCTTTACAGAACCCTCCCTCCCTGCTGGTGGGCTGTTCCGGGTTCCGCCATCCCTCTACTCCCGTCTGCTCCCAGCGTGGACTGTGTGATCATCTCTGGGTCCGTCGAAGCCTGACACCCCTGCACACAGGTTCCTGAATGCAGGAAGGGGTAACAGCGCCTAGGAATCATTGCAAACTGATTCCTCATGGCTCAGGAAGGCTGTCTGGGGTAGATGAAGCTGGGACTGTGTGTGCCTTCCTTGCCAAGGGGCCACTCTGTGGAGCAGCCTCCGGGCTACACACACTGGGATCTTGTAATACATGGTGCTAAAGCATTGAAGAGCATGCTGCCTCCTGGACCCTGCTGTCCCAGCCAGGCCCGCCCTGTCTAAAGGTGTTATGTCCTACCACATTCTCAACTCCTTCCAGAGAATTTTGAGGTAGGGTCTCCCTGAGTAGCTGGATTACCCAGGCTGGCCTCAAACTTGTAATGGATGCTCCTACCTCAACCTCTCAGAGTGCTGGAGTTACAGACCTGTGCCCCGACTCCCGGCGACTGAGTGTGAAAGGGAAGAGAGCTCCTCTTGCCCATGTCCTAGGCCAAGGATCTGATGGTTGTTCAAAACTCATCATCAGCATCAACTAGGTTTCCCAGGCTGGAGAATAGAGTGACAAGCAAAATAGAACACGTCTTATTTCATGCATGTTTTGGACAAATAATGGACAGATAGAGCAATGAAAAGGGGTCATTTTAAACCATGTTGACCATCCAGTGCTTTCGAAGGTGTCAGGAGGGACGGAGAGGAAAAGATAGAGTCTAGCGGGAGCCGGCTCCCCAAGCCACAGTCAAAGCTGAACTCAGCCGGGAGCCAGGAGGAGGAGGGGCGTTGTGTCTGGGTCACTCTCGGGGCCGGAGAGAGCCCCTTATTCCCCTCTTGGTTCCCGATGTCCCTTGTTTGTCCTAAATAACTCTGGTTTATTATGTTGTATGTAAGGTCAGCTTGTGTAGACTGGATTTTGAGTCTGTGATTCTTGTTTTTTAGGGGAGGGAGAGTTCCAGCACAAAAACAAACCCCATGTTGCAATTCCCGCTGCAGTCCGGGGGGCCTCGGAGCCCAGATAGCGCCCGCTCCTGCACCGCAGCTCCGTGGAGCCATGCGCTCCCGGCTTGGCAGGGCGCACTCTCGGTAACAATGACTTCCTGTGTACCAGCCACAGTGTAAAAACTCCGGCCTGTGTTTTGTCTCGCTCGGTGCCCTCTGGGGCCAATTCCAGCGCCGAGCTGCCTTTGAAGATTTGGAGGCTGGATCAACTTCACAGGCTCTGAGGCAGATGAGAAATGGACCCATTATTAACGGGGGGCAGAGCACCTCGCCCCTGTGCTCCGCGTGGGTGGCATCGGGCTTCCATGGGATCCACGGGGCATGGTGTCAGGCTGCCGGCAGCACCTCTGCCAGGCTTGGCACTGGCTTCTCTGGGACCTGTTGGCACTGGGCAACAGCTTCATGCCCAGCTGCTGAGTGCGCAAGGTTACCACGGCTGGAGGGTGGCTCTGGGGTCGTGTGGTGGCAGAACGATCCGTTCACTGCTGAAGTGATTGATTTGGTCCTTCACACGTTTACTAAGCATCCACTCCATGCCAGGTCCTACGTCCCTCTGCAACCCCGGGACAAAGACCAGTGGGACTGTGGAGGAGAAGGTGGGCACCGAGGCCAAGTGCTGTAGAACAGGGTCGCGGCACGCCAGGCACAGCCTGGGGAGTGGGGGCGAGGCTCAGTGTGTGAAAGTCACCCCATCACCCTGGCTTGGTGGTTAAAGAAGGCTTCTTGGAAGAGGTGATGGTGTTTGAACTGCATTTTAAAAGTTGACGTCAGCTGTTGTCCCAGCACTTGGGAGGCTGAGACAGGAGGATCGCCATGACTTTGGGACTAGCCTGGGCTCTGTAGTGAGATCTTGTCTCAAAAAAATAAATAAACGAAAACGAACGCAAGTCCACACCAGAAGTAAACCCATAATGTGGGAATCTGGTTGTGGCCCTTTGCTCCTCTGTCCAGACGGCAGCTGTAGGTGGCTCGGTTCTGGACACAAGAAGCAAGTCAGCGATCTTTCGGTCTACTGAGCTGTCCTGGCAATGGAGGGCAGCTGGCCCGGGAACCCAAGGCTGAGTGGCATCTCCCTCCCCACCCTGGGTGCTGTCCTTGCACCTGACAAGGGAACTGTGGGCGCTGCGGTGTCAGCCGCCAACAGCAGCCGGAGTGCTTGGTGCGGGGTGCAGGGCTGATGTCCCCCACTTGTCAAAGCGCCCCACAAGGAGAGTTGGTCTGCACAACACTGTGCTGAGCGAGACCTTGTCCAGCCTACTTTGGTCACTCCAACTGTGTGGCCTTCATCTCTGACTGTCCAGGCAGCACGGTGGGCTGCTGCACCAGAGGAAACTGAGGCTCAGGCTCAAGGAGCCCCCGGGGTGCAATGTGTGCAGAGTAGACCAGACTGCACCAGATGGGCAGAAGGCACAGTGTGATCTCAAACAGACTCCCTTTCTCTTTTCCCCTTTCTCTCCTCCTTTCTTTTCCCTCCCCTTCCCTTTCAAGTTTCTAAATTGCCCAGGCAGGCTTAGGACTTGCAGTCCTCCTGCCTCAGCCTCCCAGAGCGCTGGGATTACCGACATGCACCCTCACACCTGGCTGCAGCTGGTTTTAAGAACAAAAATGTTATCAGAGGGAAGCAGATAAAGTCTAGACAAGGGAAGACCCAGCAGACGGCACCGCCCTGGTGTGCACGTGTGTCCTAGAGGGTTTTCTGTGTGCACAGCCACACCTGAGGGTCTACCTGGGGGTGTTTGTGTGAGCAGATCCATGTAAGGGAGGTCGAGGCTGTGTGCACACTCATCTGTGCACCCGTAAGTCTCTGCGTGTGGTTGGTGTGTAACGTGTACGCTAGGGACATACGTCTTCGTGCCTGTGTGTGCAGGCACTGCCCTGGGCGGCCCTATGCTTTGCGGCACTAGGCCTGTTAGGGTTATTCCCAGCGCCTCTCAGCCCCCGTTCAGCAGCGTCTTATTTTGGCTATCAGCACAGTCCAGGCTCGGGGCAGGCTGGGCTGTCTAGAGCAGGCTATCTGTTTTGGCCAGGAAAATGCTCTTGTTTTTCACAGAGCAAGGCCAGGCTTGGAGGAGACAAAGCAGGGGTGATCGAAAAATACAGCGAATACCCACACTAAAAAATCTCATCACCGCGAGGGCCCCTCAAAGTCCTCCCCTCACTTCAAACACTCTTAATTGTGCTGTCCTGGCTGCCTCCATGTTCTGAATGGATTCCAAACATCTCCCTTTTGTGGTCATTTTGACTATAAGGAAGAGCCAGAATTCGCATGCTGCGACTAAGTTAGATGAAGACACAGCGTCATGATTTTACAAGCTGCCTTTCTGTTGGATGGCACTTGGGAGCAGCAGTCACTGTGTTTTTGATCATACCTCAAAGACGCTCAGGAAAGAGGACTCCAGAGCTGCTGCAGAAAGTAGCAAAAGCCTGGCATGATGGCACATGCTGGTCATCCCACCACTCGGGAGGCTGACGCAGGAGGATCTTTGCCAGCAGCCTAGGTAACATCATGAGACCCTGTTTCAAACAAAGCGTGGGGCAGAACAGCACGATGAGTATGTTTGAAGCAAGGAGAAGGTTTTGAGGGGGACTCGTGGCAATGTGTCTTTTACCGTAACACCATTTTAAACTTAAATGTTCCCCACATGTTATGATCACACCTCGTATTCTCAGCCCTGAAGAACTGGAAGGGGCTGCCAAGAAGCTGGACGGAGGGGTTCTGTGGGGATGGAGGGGTTCATGCCAGTGTCCACCTGCAGGGCCTGGAGACCAGGAAGGGGAGGAGGAGCCACACAGCTCCGGTCCTCAGCGAGCTGCCTGCCCGCATAGTGACTCCCCGTGAACCACCTTCCTCCTGCAGCGCATGACTAACAAGGGCACGTCTTCCCCGGGCTTCAGGCTCCCTCAGGAAAGTTCCTGTAAAACCACAGCTGCCAGGGGGCGGGGTGGAGTTCTGTTTCGGACTGCTGTTCCGGGCTGCTGAGGCAGGGCACCTGGGGACAGAGTGGCCTTCCCCACACCACTGTGTGCTCCCAAAGCCTGCACGGCTGCCGGGCACTTCCTGTTCCTCTCTCACTTCAGACAACGCTGTACGAGGAGGGGAAACTGAGTCCAGAGTGGGAAGGAGCTGCCATGGCTCACCGCATTGCAGACCCAGCACCTCTGTCCTGGTTCCCTTCTGTCTCTGTGCCCCGCTAGCCTTTCCTCCACCCTTCCTGTGCCCTGCGCAGCCCCATGCTCGCCAGTCACCCTGTCTGCACACAACCTTGTTTCTCGAGTGTTCGTGGGCCTCCCGGCCGCAGCCCTGAACTCCTGCCCTCAGCGGCTCCCAATCCAGGAGCCAGGGCAGGCTCGAGGCTCAGGGACAGTGGGGTCTTGCAGCTCCGCACTCGGGGCCCAGCCAAAGTAGGAAGCTCGCCCCAAATGGCGCAGCCCAGGGGGACAGCTGTGCACAGGCTGTGCTGGGTGCTCGGCTCTCCAGGCATCAGGACGGAGCTGCCCCGCCTCTTACAGATGCTCCTCCCATCAGCTCATGGGGTGCCCTGGACACAGCACTGGCTCTTCCTTAGATCTTCGTGGGTCACTAGAGGCTTGGGCCAGGGTGATATTCACTTCAGGGACACGGGGCAGTAAGCAGCAGAGACGTCAAACAGAGACAAAGCCAAGGCCAGAGGCTACACCACTAAGCTGTGGGGGCTCTTTGTAATTCACCCACATGTCTCCAGTATTTATTCAATACGACAGAGCACTACTCATCCACGAAGAAGGATATAGGTGAGTCATTTGTAGGAAAACGGATGCACCTTGAGACCATAACACTAAGAGAAATAAATCAGACACACAAGCTTAAATATCACATGGTTTCGCTAACACAAGAGACCCAAAGTATAAATAATTTAAAGAACAAAATAAAAGAGAGATGGTATGAACGAGGGAGACGGGCTATGGAGACGGGGTGCGGCTGTGTGTAGGGAGAATAAAATGCTCAAGATGCAATGTGTCTACATGACAGTCCCCAGATGAATCTCATTAGCGAGAATGTCCACTGCCATCGAAAGGGGAACTGGTAAAGTCAACCTGCAAGAAGCATGGGCAGTGCAACCCACATCCTGGGTTTTGATCAGCAGCTGCCACGTGTTTGCAACACAAATAGGCTAAACCAGGAGCAGCTACTCTTCTTGGAGACGCAGTTGATTTATTTTCTATGAATATCCTTGGCTACCACTCACATTCAAATAAACTTTCAATCATTAGACTTTTGCGACCATTGAATGCAACTGTCCCTGTGGTTCTTTGTAGAGTCACTCCTTCCTGGGGGTTACTGGGGATCGAACTCAGGACCCGGCAGGCTGCATGGAGCCAGGATGATCTCCAGCACCAATTCCTCCAGCAAAATAACCTTTACCTTCCTCCCAGCACTGCTGTGAGGGTTACATAGTTGAACGAGATGTGTACATCACTTTAGGAGGTGTGAAATGTGCTGCTGTTTGTTTTGTTTCTTAAATACAAGTCTAAACCAGGCATGGTGGCCCATGTCTGTCATCCCAGCACTGGGGAAACTGAGGCAGGAGGCTCACCAAGAGTACAAGGCAGCCTGGACTACACAGTGAGACCCTGTCTCCAAAAAACCAGCAAAACAAAACAACAAAAAACACAAGGCTAGTCACATGGTCTAGCAAAACTAAGCTTGCTTCTTTTGGAATATGATAAACAGCATCGCAACTTCAAAAAAGCAGATTTCATTCCTTATTAACAAGTAAAACTCTACACCCTAAAATATAACTTTAGATATCAAGTGTGGTTGTCTGGGATTTGTCTTTAAACTGATGTGATCCTGCACGCACCAATGTGTAGTACACGTGCTTTGTACATGACAATGCACACGTATCCACTGTGTATGTATCAGCTAGTAGATACTGTAAGAACTCCCAGCCTGGAATATTGCTACGCCACACGGTTTCTACGCCCATGTAAATACTGGGGCCAAACCTGCACGTAGGAGGCAGCCGTGAACACACATGGTCTGTCTGTCCCTACCAACGTCCCCACACATATGTGGCTTTGACTGCCACAAAGAAAGGACCCTTTGTCTTCACACTGGGCCAGCAGGGGCCCAAATGCAGGAAGGGCTGGCCCAGCTTTCCCGGGGCCTTGAACTCTGACCTCCTGGAAGGTGCTTAGTTTTTCTTTCCAACTCTTCCATCTCTGGCCGTGGGGCTCGCAGGGCGACATTCACGCAGCCATCCCGGCTGTCCTGGAGGCCCGCGCCGTCACACCCAGGATTTGTCTCCTCCTGGACTCCTTGCCGTGGGCAGGCCGCACACGCAGGACCTGCTTCCAATCACCCAGCAGAGGCTCGCACTTCCTCCTGGTCCTGCATTCCCGAGGGACCCTTCCACAAACCTGGCTGAGGAAACGCGGGCGAGGGAGGCTGCTGCGCCGCGTGCCCTCTTGGCCCCTCGGTTTATCCAATTTGCACTGATGAGACCCACATTGGCAGACGAAAGCCCCTTTCCTCCCGTTGGCCTGAGTTACGACGGGGGCAATTTGAACGGATTGGATTTCCCCTTCGAAACGCTGGCATTTCCATGATTTGAAAAGTCTGCCTCAATTAGAACAATCTTCCAGCACTTCCCCTCCTTTTATGCAGGTAAATCAGGGATAATTTAAAAGCAAAAGAACCTTTAGGATGCGATCCCCTTTCATCTCCATGCCCTTGTAATTGCCCCTCGTCCGTCTGTCCGGGACCTCCGTGCTCAGCCAGGAGGCCGACTGAACTGCGCGGGCCGCCTGGCAGTGGGAGGGTCGAGGGCCACCGCGCAGGCCTTGCCTTCAAAGCCACCTCCCCCGGCAGCAGGTACACGGTTCCAAGCCGAGTCGGGTTACGCTCTCAATTGGTGCCATATGATCCCAGACAAAGCAGCGGTGATTGGAAAGTTCAGGACTGAGCGCTGGGGGCAGGGGGTAATCAGAGCTGCAGGGGGGACGGTAGGCAGCACCCCAGAGGCTCGCCTGGGACCGGAGGGACTGCTCTTCTACCTCGCTGCCCACACGGAAAGCTCCCTGCACTCTGCAGCTGCAGAAGGGCTGGGCTGGGGGAAATCGCTCTGAGAACCGCTGCTCCAATTCCAGCTTTAATGGTGCGGGGGAAGCTTAGCTGGACGGCCCCCTTCGGTTTGGTTTGTTTTTGCTGTTTTGAGACAAGATCTTGCTACATAATCTGGGCTGGACTTGAACTCACTACGGAGCCCAGGCTGGCCTTGAATTTACAGCAATCCTCCTGCCTCAGCCTCCCAAGTCCTGGAATGACAGGCATGCGCCACCACGCCCAGCTAAACTGGTTAGTCTTACTGTATCCAAGTCACAAATGAAGAAAGTGAGGCACAGAGAGGCTAGGTGATTCTCCCAAGGCCTCACAGCTAATGGTAGAGGCATGCGGCTGTCTGCCAGGACGGCCACCATCTTATTCTTGGAGTCACAGCATCCCTGCCGCTCAGACTCCCACCCAGAGGACTCGAGGGGGACATGGCGGGGAAGCTTTCAGAGGGGGTGGAAGACCCTGGTCAGCCCCGCCATGCACGCCCCTAACTGAGTGCACAGAGTCCAGGAAGCAATGAAGAATGCAGATAGGTGCAGAAGTCCCAGGTTGGGCATTGCCACGCTTCTCAGTGCTCAGGAATTCTTCAGCTGCTACCCAGCGCTCACCTCCCCAACACCAGCACTGTGTCCCGGTGACGGGAGGACGCATCTCCGCACTACTGTGCCGTCTTTCCTCTTTTCTCCTTCCTCGTTTCCCTTTCGCATGCCGGCTAACAGCGCAGGGCTCCTGGTGCTTAGCAGCCCCACAATGAAAGCGAATTAAAAGCCAACAACAGAGAAAGGATGTGCTGCCCTGTCCCCGCGTCCCTGTGGCGGGTGGCACTTGGCCTCTGCTCTGCGTGAGGACACAAACCCAGGGGTCCGGGGACTTCCCGTACAGCCACTGCGCCAATCACCCCAGGGGAGGGGACCGTCTCACCACGGTGACCACACACACGCAGTCATCCCCTCCATTGCCCGCAGCTTTCTTGTCCATCTGAAACTTCCGGAACTCACAGGCGAGGAGTCCTAGGATGGACACATGGTCCCTGTCCTCAGCACCCCAACATGCTAGAGCAGCCACGTCAGCCTGGCCACCGCAGGACAAGGAGGGCACAGGCCACCAGCACTTCAGGGATGCAGAGGCGAGAAGCACCTGGGACCCCAAGTCAGCGACCATCAGACCCTCTCTATGCCTCCTCCAAGAATGCCACCCTCTTATGTCTTCTAAACCAGATACTTTGTGACCATCTGAGACCAGGACGCCTCCTCCAGGAGGCCCTCCAGTACTGCTCTAACCCCAGGGACGAGCTCTCCATCTCCTTCTTCCGTGTAGCAGGTACAGCCAGGGCTGTCACGGATATAGGCTGAAACAGTGTGCTTTCTGCTATTAGGTCTTGCGTTCCCAGATAGACCACAAATTCTATGTCTGCAATCAGGACAGTTTCTCTCAATTTTTCCTTCTCTGGAGGGTGAGGCCAGGTTGGGCACAAGTGTAAGATAAAAAGAGCAAAGGGCCTCGGGTGGAACTCTCATGCCATTGAGGGGTTCACGGGTACCAGAAAGGAGGTGACCACTGGGGTGTTACCTGGATGGATGCATTCTTGTCCCCAGCTCCTCCCTTCTCTCTCTGCTTCCTGGCCACCATGATATGCACAGCTATCCTCCCCTAAGCCCTTCCGCCATGATGTTCCTGCCTTGGACCTGACCGTGAACTGAACCCACCAAACTGTGAGCCAAATAAACCTCTCTTCCTTTAAGGTAGGTGTTGGGTGTTGTATGTCCGCGACAAGGAGTAACTAGGACACCTTACCAAGCCGCAGCGTGGTCTGAGGCCTACAGCATGTGCGCCACGTGGCAGGGGTCAGGAAGGCAGGACGTGAGGCCTCCTACAGATCCACAGAACCAGGTTATGCACGGCCCAGTCTCCTGCCGATAGCACACCTGGGAAACCCAGGAAAGAAGCACCCGCCCAGCGGCCCTGAAGGTGGGCTTAAGCAGCCTCTTAAACACCCAGTTAAGGAAGGAGGGAGGGGACAGCTCTTGCCTAGCAAGTGTAGGCCCTGCATTAAATCCCCAGCACCACAAAATAAAACGTTAGCAGGAGAGACGCTCCCAAGGGAAAGGAAATAGAGGTCTGCGGGCAGATGGGGAGGAGGCGGGTCTGAAGCAGCGCTGCACGCAGACAGGCGGCGCGCTTCCTCTGCTGGCTCACAAGTGCGGATCCAGTCGCGATCTGCTCGCAGAGAGAGGTGGGAGGCCAAGGAAAAGGAGGAAGGGCTTCCGGGAAAGGCAGGTAGAGAATGTGTATCCAAGGGGAAAAGACGACGGGTTCAGACAGTTTCCCACTGTGCGAAAGCCCTAGAGACCACGTGCATTTCATTAACTCTCATGTTCAGAGGAAACCCAAGGAACAAATCTCGGGCTCCAGAGATTGGATTGAAGTCCGCAAAAGGGGATTAGAAACAAGTTGACAGAGGTGAAGAAAGAAATTAAAGTGAAACTAGAACAGAAATAAAAGGACGCTAGAAATAACACACGCACAAAGTGGTGGACAGGGGAGTAGAAAGAACCACAAGACAGGGCAGCGCTAGTTGCACAGGAGAAGCGATGGACCAGTGCTCACCGTCATCCGAGCACTCAGGAGGCTGAGGCAGGAGGATCACCACGAGTTTGAGGCCTGCCTGGGCTACATAGTGAGTTCAAGGATGGCCTGAACTGCCTAGTGAGACCCTGTCACATAAGACAAACAAACAAACAAAAAAGAAGAAAGAAAGAAAGAAAGAAAGAAAGAAAGAAAGAAAGAAAGAAAGAAAGAAAGAAGGAAAGAAAGAAAGAAGGAGAGAAAAAAGAATTTCTTGGGTCAAAAATTGAATTTCATCTTGATAAAATTTATAATTCTTTGATACTTACAGAGATTGAACATTTTCTGTGTGCTTATTGGGCATTTATCTTGCATGACTATGTTTTTGAGTCTGCTGCTCATTTAAAAGTTTTATTGTTGATCATTTTGATAAGTGTTCTTTAAATTAAAAATATTAACCTATGGTGTACATATAAAGGCACAAAGCTGTTCTAATTGGGCATTTTCATTTAATTTCTTTATCTTTTTGTTCATTTGTTCGTTTGAGACAGAGTCTCCCTATGTAGTCCAGGCTGGTCTTGAAC
Organism: Hystrix cristata; assembly: GCA_004026905.1. Classification (NCBI taxonomy): domain Eukaryota; kingdom Metazoa; phylum Chordata; class Mammalia; order Rodentia; family Hystricidae; genus Hystrix; species Hystrix cristata. The sequence goes on from PVJO010005976.1 coordinate 21,990, forward strand.
TCACGGCCACCCTCCTGCCTCAGCCTCCCAAATGCTGGGATGACAGGCGTGCACCCCCAGGCCTGGCCCTTTTCCTGATCATTTCTGAAGACTGTGTAGTTAGTCACTTTAGCGCTTTGACTTTGTGATCACGAAGGCTTTCTGCCCCTCCAGAGAACACTGTCCCCACTTGGCAGGGAAGGAAAACAACTTCAGAGAGTCTCAAGTCACAGATGCACATTTTGTGTTTGCCTTCAGATCTCCGCTCTTCCTGGGAGGGGAAAAGGGGAAGTGAGAACGATCAGGACGAGACGTGTGCGCCGCCGTCCCACGTGAGGAGCTCCCCGCCCAGGCAGCGGTTTTTCTTTAACAGTATTTGGACTCGCTCAAGGCTGCCTAGCGGGGCGCAGGCAGATTCTAGTACTGCGCGTCCCCTGCGTGGACCCCGAGGGCTCAGAGCGCAGGGCGCCTTCCCGCTGGCCCTGCAGGCTGGTGACAGCAGCCCCGTCACAGGGTCACTCCTGCCCGTCCTTCTGCACGCGGCCGCTCGAGAGGACGTGAAGCGGGCGCGACCGCGGGCGTGACGGAGGCCTTTGGGAAAATGACAAACCCAAAGCTAACAGAAAGCACCTGCTTCACTTCGGTGCTTTTGTTTCCAGTTTCTTTGGTTTTCTCGAATGGTTTCCCAATCATTTCTACAAGTAGATGTCGCTGGAAATGACGTCTAAAGCCGGCGTGAGTACAATCTTTAGGAAACATTCTCTCTTTCTCATTTTATAAATTTCCTTGGAAAATATACCACGCTACTGTTGTCCCTTCAAGGAACAGGAAGTGAATCGTACTGGTCTTTATCTTATCGCCATTTTTTTTTTTCCCACTGTTTCCCTTAAAAGCCAAAGGGAGTGTGGTGGTTCATGCCTGTAATCCCAGCACTCTGGGAGGCTGAGGCAGGAGGATCTCAAGTTCATGCTGAGCTTGGGACATTTAGTGAATTTGAAAGAACTCAAAAATATGAGATTGAAAAAGGGCTGGGGTGCAGTTCAGTGGGTTCGACCCCCACTGCTACAAAAGAATCAAAAGGAGAGAGAGAGAGAGGAAAAAAGAAGAAAAGAAGAAGGGTCTATGGAGTAACTATCCCAAGCTGCCTAAAATAAAGAAATTTGACATATTTTTGTTGTCGTTATTTTCCTTAAAAAATAAACCACTGTTATACCTTTAATAAAGAAGAAGTCAGCTTTTTTGACTGATAAAAATATGAAGTTTTGTTTCATTTTGTTTTGTTTTTCTGAGTGCTGAGCTCCACCCCAGCCCCTTTTATTTTTCATTCTAAGAGACGGTCTTGCTAAATCACTAAGTTGCCCAGGCTGAGCTCGAACTTGGGATCTTCCTGCCTCAGCCTCCCAGAGCACTAGCATTACACGCTCGTGCCACCCTGCCCATCTAGTAATATATCTTTAGACAGAGTCCAAGGGAAGAAAGAGGAGTAGAGTGGACGGAACAAAACACAACGCCAGCTTCCCTCTGTGCTCCTGGACTAATTGGGCCTGGGAGTCGTGTCCAAGGCCACTGAGAGGCCGGATGTGACAGGGACCCTGGGTCCTGCCAACTCTGCCGCCCAGAGAAGGTTTCAGCACCTGTGACCTGGTGGGTTCGGGCAGGAACAGCTTCTAGTAGCTTCCTCTAAGCTCACTGCCCCTCCCAGGATGACCAGGAATTGGTGGAATGCGCATCCATTCTGAGAGTTACAAGGCAGGGACAGCAGGCACCCAGACACCTCCAAGGCCGCCCTGGGAAGGGACAGGCGGGCCCTGATCTATAGGATCCATGTCTGTCTGGGTCCTTCCAGTCAGTTTCCACTCCTCAGGGAGATGCCTCTTACTTGCTTTTTGGCTGGCATTTAAGGAAAGCGACAGAGCTGCCCATCTTCACGGCGACCAGAACCCAAATAAAGTTCCTCTGGAATGGGACAAAGAGCAAGAAATGCAGGGACCTGGGGGCCCGGAACATGGTGGCTCTGAATCGGACCCTCCGCTGCCTTGTCCTAAGACAGATTTCTAACACCCGGGCTGCCGCCCCTGACAACCACACAGACATTGACTTTCCAAGTCTGTATCTTCTGGACCCGCCAAGCCCCTGACTCTGGAGCTGCTGGTATCCGGGCAACCCTGGCACGCCGGTCCCCAGTGGCACCTCTGCCAACTCCGCGCCTGGGCTTGGTCGGGATGTCGCGTACTGCTCGCACAGCAGGACCGCCTGGGAGGACGGCTGGCGCTCCGGCTCGGGCGGCGGGCTGGGAGGGCAGCAAAAGCTCCTTCCCCCAAGATGTCTCAATCAGCAGGGCCTCCCCCAACTTTTTTTCCTCTCCTTTTCTTATTCTTTCTTTCTTTTTAAAACACTGTCCTCTCATTGCTTGTGTTGCAAGGATCAGGCGGGTGAGTGATTCTTTTTCATCCCTTCCAGGGAATTTCTGGGGAGCTGAACCGGGCCGACAGGATTTGGAACCTGAGCGATTCTCTTTGTCCGCGGCAGCCTATCGCCAGTCAGATCCAGTGTGTAGGTTAATAAGGCTTAAACTTTAAAGGAAGGTTGAACATCTGATTGACAAGCTGCTGAATGAGTCCAGGGGGAAGTTCTGGGCTTGGAAAGTTCCCCGCTTCCTGAGATGCTGCTGAATTTTAAAGAGGTTTCGTCTCAGGCTCCGGCAAACACCTCCAGAGGTTAACTTGCCTGCGAAACCAACTCGCTCTGCGCAATGTGCTGCCAGTCAGTCTTGAAATCGGTCACTAAAAGCGCCGCATTTAATCACTCTTCATTGTCCCTGAATCAAAGAGTGACTGTGAGCCGTGATGCAAGAGAGAGTGATCAGCCATGAGCTACGAGGTGGCCCGAGTCAGCGATTTTGTTGAATGATGAAAAATACAAGAGGTAACTTCGTACGATGGAAAGAACTGATCTCCCTAATTGGTTTTTATTTCTCTGTCCACACGTGTACACACACTGACAAAAGTGTAACCATGCTAAAAGCAACACTTCTAACCTTTGACACTTTTAAGGTGGCCCAGGAAGGCAGGCTTCGGATCCAAGGATGCTGAAGGCTGAGGCAGGAGGATGGAGAGTTTAAGTCCAGCCTGGGCAGTTTAGCAACTTAGTGAGACCATGAGTCAAAACAGAAAACAAAAATGGGGATGGGGACGTAGCTCAGGGTGAAGGCTTTGGGTTCAATCCCCAGTACCACAAAACAAAACAAAACAAAAAAATTCTGCAACATTTATGTCTTGATTTTTTAAATTCTCCTTAATGTTACACTATAAATATTTTAAGCTTATCTTAAAAATACTATTTTTCATGATCATACATCATTGTGGATGGCTATCTTCTGTTTGGGAATATTTAGAATATTTTCTATTTTCCCAGCTGGTAGCTGAAATCTACTGAACTGTACATTTCAGTACATTTTCAGAAATTTGAAAATCATATAAACGGCATGAATACCTTTGTGACTTGAGCTACACGTTGGTCTGTAATTTTTCAAAAAGGCTGTGTCGATTTATGATGTCAGAATAGGAGTGTACACATTACATCTCATTTGGCCAGCATTGGGGGTTATCAGGTCTTGTAAAATCTTGGTGAATTTTTTTGGTAGAAAACAGTACATCGTGGGTAACTTTAATGTGCTCATTCTTGATTACTAATGAGATCAACCACTTTTGTCTTGTGTTTGTGACTATTTTCTCTTGGGCGAAATATCTGTCTTTATGGAATATTTTAAAATAAATGTTAGTTTTCTTAGAGTTAAAAGTGTACTGTACACAGGACAATCAGAGTCTGCTTCTGCACCCCAGTCTTAGCTTTGCTGGGGTTCTTTTTTATTCTGTTCACAGAACGAAGCACATGGAAGCCAGCCTCTGGGTATAGTCAAGGAAGAGTTTCAAGGTGCCCCCGAGGAGAGTTTCAAGGCAGCCCCAAGGCCAGGACTTTGGGCTGTGCGGTCTTCTCAGAGGTGCAGGTGCCTCTGGTCCAGCTGTGTCTGCATCTGCAGCTCAGGTGTGCAGGGCCAGATGCTCTCTCTGTGTCGCCACCAGCTGCTTTCCAGAAACTAAGACAAGTTGGAGGAAAACGCCTGGAGACAGGTTAAAGCCTGGCCAGACACCCAGGCCCTGCGTGCTCAGACGGCCTGGCAGTGGACGCCCGGAAGACTCTGTGTGCTGGGACTTTCTAGCCTTCAGTTGAACACCATCACGGAAGGGCACAGACAGGCCAGTGAGAAGCTGCAACACACCTTTGGCTGAGTTACCGATCGGCCCATCTGTTCAGCCGGGGAGTCAGGCTTGCTGCGCGAAGGCTAACACGGCCAGCCCAGACGCTCAGGGCTTTGAGCCCCGGCACTGACGACACGCTCAGAGACCACACGCCCGTCACACAGCACCCGTGGGCGCAGCTCCCCCGCCCAGCTGACAGGAGCGCGAGCCGAACCTCAGAGAACGGAACTAGCTCGGGACCGGGCTTTACTTTCTAAAATTCGAGTTCATTAAATCATCAGATTTCATCAACTGTTGGTACTGGGTATGTTCCAGACACTGTGCTGAACGCGAGAGAAAGAGGAGAGAGGTGGGGAGAGAACACTGAACAATCGAAATGATATTATAACCTGCAGTCTTATCCCAGGGATTAAAAATCGAAAGTGAATCCTAGTAGGTATTTGCTTGTGAGCTGAAAGTATGTTTTAAGATCCCAGGAAAAAAAATCTGATTATCATTTGCTTTAAGGATTTTAGCCAAAGACAGCCGTGAGAAGTAGATGATAAACAGAAGCCACCAGACTCAATGAGCTAAACACAAGCAGGCGAAGACACAGACGTTTTGGGGTTTCAGAGTAAAGCTGGGAATGAAGGGTGATTGCATGCAGGGGGTGGAATTTGCTCTAACCCAACTGACCGCCGGTTCTCTGGTGTGGCTGGGCAGGTAGAAGCCTCACAAAGCACAAAGGCTTGGCCTGGCGATCGGTTGGGCACACAGAGGGACTATATCGGCACGGCGTTTACCCATCTCCAGGAAACTAGGTACATCACGTACTGGGTATGATCAAAAATATAGTGCATGCTTAAATTTAAAAAATGTTTCTGTAAAAGACACTGCCATGAATCCCCTCAAAGTCCTCCCCCTCGCTTTGAACACACTCATCCCATCATCCTTGCCACTTTGCGTGCTGTTCTGCCTGCCTCGATATCCTGAATATGTTTAAAACATTTCCCTTTTATGGTCATTTTGACTTTGAGGAAGAGCAGCCAGAAATCGCACGATGCCAGATCTGGCGACTAAGGTGGAAAAGCACACAGTGTCGTGTTTTTACAAGCTGCCTTTGCTTTGGATGGCGCTTGGCAGTAACATTCACCATATTTGTGATCACACCTGGTAAAGACCCTCAGGAAAGAAGACTCCAGAGCTGCTGCAGAGAGTGGCCAGCACAACAGGACGGGTGCACTGGAATTAGGGGAGAACTGCGAGGGAGACTCACGGCAGTGTGTCTTCTATGCACATACATTTTCAAAATTTCAGCATTCACCAAGTACTTCCATCACTGCTGTGTGCAGGGGAGTCAGGGCCAGCCACTGTCCCCAGGGAGGACCCTGGAGTGGGCCTTAGTCTCCCCGCTACCAGCCCACAGTTCCAGCAGGGGAAACGAAGGCTGGGACACAGCTGGCTAGCTGAGTTCTCCCGACGCGCCTTCTTGTCCTTTGGGCTCCGGAGCGTCCTCCTGGAACAGAAGGATCTTCAGGCCCTGCAAGCGGAATAGACCTTCCCAGCCGGATACGGCGTAAATGACTTAATAAGCCCATCACATCTTAGTATCTTTTTATGATTTTATATCCTGGAGTAACAGTGGGGAAGGCATGACTTTATTATTATTAATTACTATTATATTATTACAGTTTTCCAAGTCTGGCTCTTTGATGTTCACAAGTTCAGACAACATGTGGTTTCCAAGCCAGATTTCATAACCTTAAACTACCTTTCCATCTGGCTTCCCTCCAGCCCATTCTGCTTCAGATCTTGTTTGTGTTTGGCTTAAATCACGAATTGGCCGTGCCGTTGATTTGGCCGTGTGGATGGCGGGCAGGGGATGAGGACAGCATTTTGGGGGGCCTCTGCCCGGAGCAGGGTTCCAGAGGTGAGGGTGGTGCTGGCCAGCTCCTGGTCTCGTGGGGACTGTGCTGCTGTGGACGCCTCCCTGACCTCGGCCGCGCACCTCCCAAGGCCGTGAGCTTTATTTCCATTCTGGATTCTCTGCTGCACCACTGCCTGTGCTACCGGCTGATTGGCTTTGGAAGCACAGACGCATGTGTGTGTGGTAAAAGTCCAGAAATCCGAGCAGTCACAAGAGCACCCTGTCGACCATCCTGAGCACTGGGCCGAGGGGCTCAGCTTTGTAGAATGATGCAGCATGGTCCCTGGGACGTCAGCTGTTCCCATCTGGCACAGCGTGGCAGGAGCAGGCTCCCAGGCCCCATCCCAGACTGATGCATGCAGGAGTCTATGCGTGGGGCCCCAGTCTGCGTTAAGAGGTCTCCCAGGTGCCTCTGGTGCACGCCGGGGCCTGGGAACCGCAGGAGGACGGGATGGGCAGTACCAGGCAAGCGTGAGTATTGGGGTACCGTGGTTATTCACACACAGACACTGGAGCCAGTGGGCGACAGTCAGCCAACTTAATTGCAAACATTTGAGCAAGGAGATGGTGAGCAGACGTCTGAGCCAGGATGTAGCAACGGGACTAAAACTCATCAAACTCCTCTTGAAGATGGGGGGGTGATATAGGATTTGCAATGCTTGGTCCCTGATGGTTAGCAAGTCTCACGGTGAGGAGTCTAGGGTAACTCCCAGCTTCCTTCTTAGGCAGATATTGATACTCTTTAACAAGACAGAAAACCAGACAAAAGCCTATCGGCTGGAACCATAAGGAAGAGAGAGAACAATAGTCCAGTCTCCAGCTGAATTTGTGCGGTTTTGGCCACTGAAAGGCAGACAAGAAAGTATTGACCACAGTGTGATGAGCACAGGGCGCACATTGAAGCCACATGGCTGGTGGATCTGGCGTCACAAGTATTGGGACAGAGCTGTCCACACTTCTCTTGGGCACCTGTAGCTCTAGGGGTGGACGAGTTGGGTGTGAAGACTTAGCCGAGACCGGCTGACAGCAGAGTATTGCCCGCACGGCTATGTCCGGGACTGGTTGACGGGGAACACGGCACCCTCACCGTGTGGTGTGTCGGATCTTCGACACAGGCAACTTCGCCAACTTCAAGGATGTGGTTTTGCCCACGGTTCACATAACTGTGGGTTTTAAGACGGCATGTAAAGGAGGGGTCATGCTGTGTGGTCACGGACTTCAAAAGGCTGGAGTGTAAGAGACTCATCGGGTTTTACAGCAGAAAGAGACCTCAGTGCTAAGTCATCCAGCCCACTTATTTCACAGATGGAAAAATGAAGACTTGGGAAAAAGGAAAAGGCCCACTCAAGGGCAGGGATCCTGTTCAGGGCAAAGCAGAGTAGACACTTTGCAGCGCACTCCTAAGCAAGCGCTGATTTCAGCCACACCCCGCTCAGGGACAGGGTTAAGCTTCTGCCTTTACTTATTTATTTTTTGATGCTGAAGATCGAACTCAGGGCCTGCCCTTGCAAGGCCAGCACTCAACCGCTGAGCTCAATCTCCAGCAGTAACAGTGTTAAGAATGGATACAGCAGCATTGTGCTAATCCTTCTCCACATCATCCAGTCCCTACATCAAGACTATACTGTTCCCATTTTAGCAGGTGGGAAATGGAGGCTGAGACAGGCTGTGTTCTTGCCCAGGTGCTAATCCCAGACCTGGGAATGGAAGCCAGGTCCCTGACCTGGCACCAATGGGTCAGTAATGATGTTGTGCTGTGCCTCTTATCTCTGAGCCCCCAAGAAGAGCTGGCTTCCGCCCGCCTGCTTCAGTAGCCCTCACCCCCCCATCCCTCATGACCCTCAGATTGTTTCCCACCTGTCCCTATGTGATTGCAAGATTCAAGGGTTAAACACACCACACCCAACTGTTGGCAGCCGTGTGTTCACCTAGTAAGTGCTCAATAAACTCCCGGGAGAAGGAGCAGATAGAGGGATGTGGGCTTTCCAAACAGGGGACTGGTGTTAGCCTTGTCCACTCCTCCTCAAAGACTACCATGCTGTTGGCCTGTGGTGGGGACATCATCAGAGATTTTTCGAGCAAGAATCAAAAGCACCATTCATCTCAAAACAAAGGACTAGTGGGCCACGGCTAAGTTCCAAAGGACTCTGCCTTCAGGGATAGGGAGGGTGCCTGGCACACGTGGAGAGTTTGGAGAATCCCAAAGATACACTATGGTGACCTCAGAAATGTTTCCCACTACACATCTGAGGAGCTTTCTGGATGGGGCGAGGGACAAGGAGAGGAATGTGGTTCACTTTTGCTTAGCGTGTGCTGGCCTTCCTTCTTCCTGGGTCATACAGCTATGGACACCATGGGTTGAGGCACCTATAAAGTCTGCTGTTAGGGTTCAGATCAGCAGTGGCCCTCAAAAGTCTCCTGTGCTCATTGGCGGGGCATTTGGAAGATGGTTAGATCACTGTGCCCAGCGGATTCATCATGGATGAGTTCATGGTTGAATGTGCTGTAGGAGGTGTGGCCTGGGTAGAGGCGGTCATAGGGCTGTGAACAGGAAGAATGTGTTCTTGTCCTCAGCTCCTCCCTTCTCCCTCTTTCTCTTTCTCTCCCTCTCCCTCTCTCTCCTTCCTGGCCTCCATGTACTAAGCAGCTTTGCTCCACTACACCCTTCTGCCATGATATTCCTGTTTTGGAGTCAGCCATGGACTGAACCCCTAAAATCATATGCCATAAATCACTCTTCCTTAAAGTTGTGGGTATCAGGTATGGTGTCCCAACAATGGGAAGCCTGCCTAACTCACCTGGGCACATGAGGCACACTGTAAATGCCAAGGGAATGACCACTCCCATGCTGGAGAAACTGACTTCCTACTCTGCAGGCACATGCCCGCTCAGTCCTCTGCACACAGGGCCAGGCTGGGTGCTGACTGAGCAGCTACAGGTCAGAGACTGCTGGGAGGCTGACAGCTGCAGACACAGGCAGCAGCCCCAAGTCCCTCAGGGGCGGCCACTGGGCCCTGGTGCAGAGGGGGGATGTTTGTACCTGATCTCTGCCTATGCCTCACCCATGGTTCCAAAAGGTGACCCTGGAAATCTCCCTCTAAGAAACGTGCTTGAGACCAGAGGGTGACCCTTTGGAGATCTGGGACCTTGGGCAGGGACTGACCGAGGGTCACAGAGCTGGGAGCCATCTAGGCAGGGACCACACACCCATCCTGCTGTACCTGTCACCTCCCTGATGCCATTGGGAACCACTGCTGGAAGCAGGAAGAGAAGCCAGCAGGGCTGAACTTTACCAAGCCATGTGGCCCAGAGAGACCACTCACAGCTTCACATCTGCTGGGCTTGTGGAGGACACAGGGACAAGTGTCTGGCTCCTGTGGCTCCAGAGTGACCATCATGGCCAGGAAGAGGGCAGGTCCCAATAGGGTGGGAAGGTGGCACCATCAGGCTCCTGCTGCCATGAAGGTTGGGCTGTGAGACCCGGTGCCGGTCTCAGGTAGCATGTGTGTGCAGACATGTATGTGTGCATATGTGCGTGCAAGTGCATGCGTGCATGTACATGTGTATGTATGTGTGTGCAGGTGCAGCCAGGAAATAGTTCAAGGGCGTGGGCCTCTCACCTGACTACGAGATGCACTCTGGTCCCAGAACTCACACCTCCTCTGCCCATCCTGCACCCTGTCCCTGTGTGGCTGGTGTCCTAAGAAAGGGTCTCTGCACATGGGGCACCCAGTGTTTCCTGTCCTGGTGCTGGAGGGTGAGGTGTAGCCAGGAGGACAGAAAACGCCCTAGCCAAGAACGGACCAGCCCACAGACTGGTCGCAAAGGACTCTGGGAGGGGGACGCGCTTATGCCACTTTGCGGGAGAGGACGTGGATGCGAACAGTGGCTAGCATGCAGCACGTCAGAGGTGCAGCTGCCTGTGGTTTCTGTCTTGCTGTCCCGTCCCATGGATAACAGACCCTTGGGACTCTGCTCTGGCGGCCCTGCGGCCATTCCCTCAGGGCTGGGGTTTGCCCCCTCCTGGGCCAGCAGCTTTGGACCCTGACGTTTCTCTCTGTGGCGTTCTGTTCTCTTGGGTCAGCTTTGCCAAGGCAAGTGACCTTGGTAGAATATGAAGAGTTGGTAGAGGGGAGTGTTACTTCTTGGTCCGTACGAGGTGGGACGCATCTCTTTCCCTCTCTGGGCCTCAGTTTCCCCACATGGAGTTCTCCTGGAATGTATTTCACACTCTGGCTTTGTGGCACTGTGCTGTGTATGTCGCAGCCCCAGGTGCCGTGCCCTGCCTGAAACCCCACGGCTTTCTCTGGTCAAGGAGGCAGGTGGCCTTCTGCCTGCCCTGTCTTAAGGGATAGCACCCCCTTCTGGTAACTGGCTCTCTCCCATCCCCTGGGACTGTGGCCCAGCCCCAAAACCTGGGGCCGGTCCCTGTCTGGGGAGGCGGGCGCCTGGCCTCCAAGCCAGCAGCCAGGGCCGCGGGGAGCTGTGGCTGGACCTGGCTTCCTCCATGTGCAGGTGCAGAGGTTTTCCCAGAGCCCAGATCACACCATGAGTCCCTAGCTGCTGCTGGCTGCTGCGCTGCAGGGACCAAGGGCCCAGACAGCAGTGGCAGCGGGAGGTGCAGGAGCCATGAGGGCCTGGTGGTTCTGTTAGGAAGCAAGGGCACAGCTACAGGGGTCTTCGGCATCCTTTCCTTCCTTTCCCCACCCCCCTGCCCTGCCCTGCCCTCCCCTCTCCTCCCCTTCCCCTCCCTTGCCCTTCTCTTCCCCCTCCCCTCCCCTCCTCTCCCCTCCCTTCCCTTCCCTTCCCTTCTATTCCCTCCCCTTCCCTTCCCTCCATTTTTACTATTCTGGGCAGTTCAGTGCCTTCAGGAAATTGTGTGGGTAGCTGAGTTCCAGAGGCTCCGAGAATTTTTATAGAATTTTATGCCTGCATTTTGGCTTTGTTTAGGTTGGGACAAAAGCCGAGAAAAGGCCCTCAGCTGGGCCGTATATTTAGGCCTTTTCTCTCCCTCCGAGGGAAACCTGTGGGGTCCTCCCGAGACCCTGGGCCAACCCGAGCCACCCTGCCCCAGGACAATGAGGACCCAGCTGCAGGGTGTCCTCAGGGCTGTGAACAGGGTGCTCCTGGGACCGAACCTAGGTTGTCTCAATGCAGAGAAGGCCGGGTGCCCTCCGACAAGCCAGCCAGGCACACTCTGAACTCCTGAGGACACTTGGGATTTACTTGGGCGTCTGTGCTGGGATGGACAGCAGGAAGCTGGCTTCCTGGGTCACAGGAACCAACCACTCTGCGCGTTCTTAACGCTCTCCCCTCCCACCCTGGTTTCTTCTGGAAGCAGAGAGTAGACACGGAAGAGTTGTCAGATTTCTAAGCTCCATTCCCCTGCGGTTCTAGGACTTAATGATACGCATTCACCTTGACCCTGCCACTTCCCGGGCAGTCATGTAACCATGTGTCTCTTAATGCGGTTCTCAGTCTGAGGTGCATCCGGGTGGAAAGAAAGCAGGGCCGTGGAGGGCCTGGGCTGTCCCCTGCGTCAGGGGCCCGGCTGCAGACAGACTGATGGGACACCTACAGTCCTGTGCCGAGAGCTGTGGATGCCCAAAAGGAAGCCTGCGTCTCAGTTAAGATAAAGGACACATAAGCACTTCAGAAGAAATGGCAACAGGGCTCCAAGGGGTGCCCACACCTGTGTCCCTGCAGCCTGGTGCTGAGTCCGTCCCACACTGAGGCAGCAAGATGCTAAGTGGGAAGGCTGCACAGGGGGTGAAACTCCGCCAGCCCTCAGCCCTGCCGGAACCGGCAGAACTGTTGGTAAATCACTTGGAATTTGGTGGTACAGGCGCTGTGCTCCTTGAAGACATCATTAAGGGCTTTTGTCAGGAGCCAGGAGCCCTGAGTGCATACACCAATGCCTGACGTAGCTTGTCCAGAAGTGAAATGAACATCGTAAAACGCAGTTAGCAGAGAGGCTGTGGATTTAATTAGTTCCTTCACAATTAAGGAAGAATTATGAGATCTGGAGCCTGAGCTCTCCCGGCTTCAAAAGCAATTTGGGTGGATTGATGTCACCCTCTGACATCTCCACTGAAACCCTGGGCCGCCGAAGTTGTTTTGAGGAGTTGCTCATCTTACCCCACCTTCCCGCCTCCCTGCAAGGAAGCACTTCCGGGTCACCTCCATGTTGGCTCCTCAGTGGTCAGTTCTTTCCTCTGGATCCTGGAGCTCCTCTGGGGTCCGAGTTCCTCCTCCCACAGCCCTGCACCTGAGGGCGCCAAGGAGGTCAGATCCTGGGATCCCACGTGGGTCTTCTAACTTCCTGCTCCAAGAGGGAAGGGGCCACAATGCTGGATGTTTGGGCCTGGGGCTTTAGTGGTGTTCACATCCCCTCGGTAGGTGACAGAGAGCAGGGACAGCTAGAGAAGTCTGGGAATCACATTTCCAAAGCATTCCTGAAGAAAGAGGGTCCCTGCAGGATCCAGGTCATGTGCAGGACAGCCTCCCTCCTGGGGGTCTCTGATGCCTGCATCTGCATCACCTGGTATAAAGTCGCACTTCTCTGAAAATAAGACCTAGCCAGAAAACAATCAGCCTTGAAAGTCAGAGCTCGAAAACACCAATTCCAACTGGCCTACCTGGCCTCGCCTGCCATCAGTGTCCTCTGGCTCTTTGGCTGCTCTGTATGGCAGGATAGGCTGTCTGAGTCTAGCGTTTTGATGTCTACTTTGCAAGGCTGATTGTTTTCCAGCTAGGTCTTATTTTAGGAGAAACCTAACACCTTGTAGTAACCGCTCTGGTCCTGGCTATCCAGCCTGAGCACCTAGCCGAGTCCCTCCTGGCCCTCTCCTGCCCCTCCACATCAGCCACTTTCTTCTTGAAGCTTCCTTGGTGGTCCAACTTCAGCGTCTTGTGCGTCCTGGCTAAGACTCGATGCCACACGGACAGATGGCCAGAAGCCAAACAGTCAGAAGCAGGGTACGTTTATCAAATTTGGGTTGAAAAGACGCTGTTCCCCCAGCAGAGGCCATCACACAGCTGTCACGGAGGAGCATATGGCCTGGCAGTGGGGACACAACCACCGCTAATCCCACTCTTGGAGAGATTAGCTCTGACGAGTGGGGAAAGTTGTGGCTGTCACCAGCAGGGGGTGGGACCTGTGTGGTACTTCATTTCTGAACCATCTTCACTGGGACCCAGGCTTTGGGGGGGACACCACCGTTGTGTCTCTTTGGGCAAGTTAAGTTTAGATAAGTTCCAGGTGAGGGGTCCCCTAGAGAAATTAAGCTACGCTCTTCCCTCCAGGAGCAGTATAGTTCTTAGAGCCGCTCCCTGAGATGTCTGCTGGACTTTCTGGGCGCACTCCCGGGCTTCTTCCTCCAAGGCCACTGGCCCTTGGAATGGGCCCTGAGAGAAGCACTCGCAGGCACTGCACATTGTTCTGGAAACATACAGGATCCTGGAGATTTTATTCTGGAGACTTTGTTGTAATCTGCCCAAAATTAGCCAGGACAAGAGAACTGCTTGAACCCCAGCAATAGTCACCTCTATTCTGTTGTTCACCATGTACAAAACCAGGGGCTCTGGGAGCCATGGAGGAAAGAGATCGGCAGTGATTTGCTGTAGAATTTGGTACAGGTTACGAAGCAGATTCTTAGTATTTCGAGAAGAGTTCAGGGATTACAAGGAAGTAAATTCAAGGTATCAATATCTTATTCTTCTATCCCCCAAGCTCCAAAGAGACTAGAACTAGGGATAAAAATCCAGAGAATCTATCTCTTTAGCTTGCAACAGCAAGAACAGATAAATAAACAATTACTGTGAGTCTGTAGAGTGTTTGGCACAGAGTAGACACCAATTCTGGGAGCTGCTAGAAGCTGTCCTAGGACATCACCACTAGGAAGATTCTAGGGGGACGGTCCTTGGCTTGTGCCACTTGGGGCCCTGAAAGATACCCGAGTTTAGAAACGAGCCCAGGCATCTGAGAGAAGTAGGGCTGCAGAGCAGTTTGAGACAGGACCCACAGAACATTTTATTCTGTGGCCACAACACCACACAATATTAGATGTGGAAACCCTCACTGAGTGTTTAATAATGTTTTTTCCAGGGACTATTTGTGTACCAGTGCTGTGCCAAGCATAAAGGATACACACAGCCTCCTCTAACAGGCGTTTCCCTGGCAACTGGTCTCAAGGTAGAACAAGAAACAATGATAAACAGTAATTTTGTGGCCAGTCCCTTTTCATACTGGTTAGAATGACGTGTTGGGTGGGTTCAATGCTGCCGCATACAAAGGTTTTTCTTAACAGCTCTTTGATCGTCTCTCACTTGGAAAGACATTTATTTCATTGTTATCACATTAAGATGTAGTTTTTGAAATATCACAGCACTGGTTTCTTTTTCAGACAAGTAAAGAAAAATCACTAAAAAAGTCGTTAAGGTTAATGTACCAAAATTCAACCTTGTTACCAAATGTTCACATCTTATTTTCATGCTGCACACAGACGCACACGACTTCTTGCTCCTGAAGCGACAGGTTGAAGATGTCACCATATTGCTGACTATAACTTACTGGAAACTATCTGAAATAATAATAATGACCTTCACTTGAATTATATATCTGAAGAAAATTTTTAGCCAGATCACTTGATCCAAAATGTGAATGAGCACCTCTTTCTGTACAACAGATTCTTATTAAGTATGAAAAAATAGAATGACCAATTTCTATGATTTCTTGAAATCTCAAGTCGAGATCAGGAGAGGAATGACTGGCAACCTGTTCTGGATGGATGTCTAGGTTGACTTTGAGGTGTGACCTCTTATCTTTACGTGGTTGTGCCCTTTCTGGGGGCACACATGGCTGGTCTGCTGCCTACCTCACAGCCCCCAAAGCAACCATTACCAACATGGAAAGAAGCAGTCACCTGTAGCATGTTTTCAGGCACAAATACAAGTCCCCGAGCACCCTGCCGGTCTGGCCAAGCTGTGTGTGTCCAGAGCTTATTTGCTGCCTTCCTATCCATGGTGACAATTGCTTGTCCACGCGGCATGCTGCTGGTATGACAAGTCTTCTACAAGCACCGACTCCTAAAGAAGTTTCCTGCCCTCCTTTCCTCCCTCGCTCCCCGTACAATATTTTACATTAACTTTGTGGGTGGTTTACGAGTTCCTTAGAGACTGTGTAATTGTGCCTGTTTAATGCTATGAAAATTTAACTTCAGATCAATCTCTTTTGCCTTTCCCTTCTTTTCTACACTTAGTGCTATATTTCATTACTTTTCTATAGGGATATATTTTAGCCAATTTGTTGTGAAATGTTCTGATTGACTTTGTAGAAATGTCACTAGGTTTAGCTCAAATTAAATGAATTTAGATCATGCTATGACAGAGTAAGTTAAGTGTGCTAGGAACTATGGATGAGTGGATTTCCACCCACAAACTCCAAGTTTTGAATATAAGTCATATTTATTAGCTCTATTTTTCTTTTTTGGTTGCTTGAGGAAAACCATCATCAATGGAAATGCCCATTCTCCACAATGTATAGGATCATATTCTACATTTCAGTCATATTCACATATTTGTTCATTTACTTATTCTTTTTTTTGAGACAGGGGCTCACCATGTAGCCCAGACTGGCCTTGAACTCTTAGCAACCCTCCTGCCTCAGCTTCCTGAGTGGGGGGATTACAGGCATGTACCATTGCACCCAGTTACATGTTCCTTTACAACTGTAGAGATATAAGAAATAACAGACTCAGTTTCTCCTGGCACCCACTCACAACCCAAAGCCCTTCTGTGACCAAGTGTGTGGTTTTCCCCACGTACCATGCCCATAGTCCTACCCTGCAGCAGGTTCTCCAGTGTCACCTGCTTAGTGTCCGCTGAGTCGGTACACCTCAGACCTTCTCCCTATGGACATAGCTTCAGGCCCCTCGGGTGGAGGACTCAGTCCCACACACTGTCCCCACTTTGGATGCCAGTCACATATTTGAGCTTCTGCAATTTCCAGCCAACCATGGAGATACCCAGTCTCTGCTCTTGAGTCAAGGACTTTGCCGGAGTCATGCGCAGAACTCAGGACAACACTTAGGAGTCTGAGTTTAATAAAAGAAGACGTAACAACAGACACACAGGAACGGGAAGAAGGGGGGCGCGACAGGGCGGGTCCAGACAGGGAGTGGGCAGCCCCTTCGTCTCGGGAGCGGGACGGCTTAGAAGCTCCTGCCCATCTTTCTGACGGATGAGGGGTGATGGATTGCATCATTGGTCCCTGGTGATTTGCTCAACGTTCAACCCTTTTCCTCTCTCCAGAGACTGACAGTGGGGCCAAAAGTCCCAGCCCTCTAGTCCTGCCTCAGTGTTCCTTGTGACCAGTCCCTTCCTGAAGCCGCCCAGGGCCAGGGGCCACTGCTCATCTCACTAGCACACGGATGACACTCTTCACTTTGTGACTTTAATCATCTTGGAGGCTCAAAAAAAAAAGAGGGTGCGACTTCTCAGATGAAGAAGTCCAAACAGCCAGTAAACACATGATGAAACTCTCCACATCACTGGCTCTCAGAGAAATGCAAATTAAAACAATGCCGAGATTCCATCTCACCCCAGAAAGAACGGCCATCACCAAGAACTCAGCCAGTAACAAATGCTGGCAAGGTGACGGAGAGGCGAACCCTCCTATGCTGCTGGCGGGAGTGTAAACTAGTATGACCACTATGGAAACCAGGATGGAGACTGCTCAAAAATTAAAACTAGAAATTCCATTTGACCCAGGTGTTGCCCTCCTAGGTTAGGTTCCCCTTCCCGAAAGAGTTAAAGACATCCTATTACAGCGATCCACGCACACCCATGTTTATAGCAGCGCAATTCATAATAGATTTGGAAGCAGCCTGTACATCCATCAGCAGATGAATGGATAAAGAAATTGTGGTATTTACACACAACGGAGCACTACTCTGCCATAAAGAAGGATAAACCTGAGTCATTGGTAAGAAAATGGGTGTACCTTGAGATCATACCGTTAGGTGAAATACATCAGACACACAAGCTTAAATATTACATGGCTTCTCTTATGTGAGAAACTCAAGTATAAATGAAGTGTTAAATTAAAGACAGACAATAGGGGCTGGGGATTTAGCTCAGTGATTAGAGTGCTTGCCTTGCAAGCACAAGGCCCTGAGTTCGATCCCCAGCACCACCAAATAAATAAATAAATAAATAAATAAATAAATAAATAAATAAATAAAAGACAATAAGAAAAAAAAAAGAAAACTATAATCCAGCATGGCCATTGTATCAAAAAGTGTACCTTGATTTATTATAACTATTTTATATGTTTTATATGTTTTTGTTCTGATAGTCTAGCTGTTAATCTGTATGTATGATAATTAACCTGATACAGACTTAAATAAATCTGATACTGGCAAAAAAAAATGTGTTATATACATGCACAAACTCCCCACGATAAATGCACTCATGTATTGCAAAAATGTACCAATAAAAATAAAAATCGAGGGGCTGGGGATTTAGCTCAGTGGTTAGAGTGCTTGCCCAGCAAGCACAAGGCCCTGAGTTCGATTCCCCAGCACCAAAAAAAAAAAAAAAAATTAAAAAAATAAAAATAAAAATAAAAATCGAAGAAAAAGAAAACAGGCACGGAGCCCAAGTAGACATTTCACAATAACACATCGACCTTATTGTGAGTTACAATATTTATTACTATCTTGAAACCTTTCATACTTCCATAAGCCACTTTCGTGTCACTAACTCAGCATCTGGAGAACTGGAAGTTAAAGTGCTAGGGGCATCAGAAAACATATACACATTTCACAGAATCTGCACAAGCTTGTAGCGAGGTAAGAAAGCCTCACTAAGTTACCCTGTCAACAGACCATCTCAGTTGAACTGACGCCATAATCTTCAAGCATATAACACTGACGGAAAAGTTCTCTTGAAAAAAGGCATCTTTCATTTCAAATTTGTGAAGCGCGTATGAGTGCAGCTCGCGCTGCTGAAATCCTCTCGATATCCTTTGGGACCATCGCCACCTGTAGACCCTGGCAAGCGCCCAGTGGATGGCACGCTGGGAGGGGCTGGGGTCGCTGGTGACTTTGTCCCTCCTGGGCAGCACCTTCAAGCTCAGACGTGGGTCCCAGCCTCCCCCACCGCTGGCTGGCAGTGTCCACCACCGCACGCATCTGTGTGCTTCATAGCACAGCCAAGCACTCGCAGAGCAAAGTCCCACGGCTCAGGGTGGCATTCAAGGTGCCCTGGGGTGAGTGGCCTCTCATCTCATTGTGACGATTGTCCCCAAATTCTTTCATTATATTTGAGTGTCCTGAGACATCCATGTGATGGGTTCTTCCCCCTTACTCCCCTAGCCCGCCTGTGAATATAGGACGGTCACCTCTCCACCTGGGAGGTGACAATGGAGGGACCGCAGAGCAGCCCCTCTGGCTTTCACAGCCACAGAATTCCCCCTGGCCTGTAGGATGTAGGGCGGAGCGGCTTTCATCCCAGGGCCTCCCGGGGACCATCCGCAAAGGTGCAGCAGACCTTGTCTCGCTGCGAGCTACGCGCCTTCCGCACAGGCCCCAGCTAGAGCCACTCCCTCAGCCATCAGGGGTTCTCTGCTCCCAACCTCACAGCAAGGGGTTTAATCCTTGTCCCCTGGCACCAGCTCCCTCTGAGGTGGCCCTACAGCTGTCCGGATATCCCCGGACACAAGTGCACCTGCAGTGGAAACCAAACTTTATCCTGGAACCCATCCCAGCGGGTCCCGAATTCAGAGTTGACTTGAGCCTCCACTGAGGTATGTGGCACCGTCTTTACCCTGGGCCTCCCCATGGCCTGGCACTGAGCCAGCGTCCCACACACAGGACTGCGGGTGACACATGAGCCACCTCCAGTGCTCTGCTGAGTGATCAACGAGGCCCCTGCTGCTGGAGCCACTCGTGCCCTTTTGGCTTCCGCACATGGTTTCTGGGCACACTCTCCACAGACTCCCGCTAGCATGGGTTTTGGAATTGGAGACTGACAGACCTGAATTCGAATATCAGTTCTGCTTTCTAAATTATTTTTTGAAATAGGATCTCATTCAGTAAAATGCCCAAACTGGGCTTGAATTTGTCATCCTCCTGTGTCAGCCTCCTGAGTGCTGGGATTACAGGCATGTGCCATCATATCTGGCTCATTTGTATTTCACTTTCTTTATAATGATTTACAATGAATTTGCCTTATGTCTTAAAATGAAAAATCCTCAGGATTAGGAAAACTTTTCTTCATTCCTTGGATCTCCTAGTAGATGCAGTAAAAGTCTATTTACCGGAGATGGAAGTTTTGTTTTTATTTTTTATGTATGCTCTGCATGCAAGTAACTCATGAATTCACCTTTCACAGCAGTGAAAAAAATACAAGAATTAGCATTTGCCATTTTAGCGAAGGGCGTGGTGTGTCCCACATTTAAAGGACCGCGGGTGTGGCTCTGTGCAGACAGCAGGGAAGACTTCACACGGCTTTTTCCTTCGCAAGAGCAAGACACAGAACAGGGCATCAAGGCGGGCAGCGATGCTGGAGAGAAAAGGGCGCGCGATCCTGATGTCACCCAGCCGTCTCCGCGAAACTCAGCGCACTCCGGGCAGACAAAGGGCACAAACAGCTCCCTGCAGGCTTATCCCAGATCGGAAGGGTTAAAGGGGAAGCCGGCAGACACACACAACTGCTTCCCGGGCAGCGCCGGAGCCCCGCCCAGCTCCTGCGCGATGATCCTTCGCACACACAAGACTGTCATTGTCTGTGCGTTCATTAGAGATAATGATTGAGTTTCTGTCCCCGCTGACCTGTGGACAGATGGCCAGCATGAATGCCATGTGTATCTGGACCCCGGATCAGCCTCCGACGGGCCTGCTGGCCAGGCAGCAGCTGCACCGCAGACCTCCCCCGGCCCCTCTGCTCCCGGGGGGCTGGCCACAGCGCCGGGCGCGCCTGTGAACTTCTGCAGAAACGGCCTCTTGGTCGGGACCAGTTCTGCCTGCTTTGCCTCAGCAGCTGATAAATGTCAGGACAGCTTAGCGCTAATCATTTCAGGTTGGAGTAAAACAACTTGAAGTGCTAGATTTTTGGAAGCATCATTCAGTTCAAATCGCTACTGGGATCACTTTAGACAACAGATTTCCCTGGTGATTGTTTTCTTTAATAGAAAGCGTTTCTCTTACCATGAAGATTCACCACAGGGCAGTCTGAATGAACTATTTCCTCTATGGCTTTAAAACAGACATGTGGCTATGGTATACTCACAGTAATTTTGATTTTATTATTATTTTTGGTACTGGGGAGTAAACCCAAGGCCTTTATACTAAGCTATATCCTCATTCCTTTTTTATTTTTCATTTTGAGACAGGGTCATGCTATGCCATTCAGTTGCCCAGGGTGGGCTCAAACTTGTGTTCCTCCTGCCTCAGCCTCCCAGACTACTGGGATAACAGACGTGCACCATTGTGCCCAGCTACTCTCTAAATCTGATTTTAGAATCAGATTTGTATGAAGGAATCAAGTAGACCAGTTTTGATTTAATTACCTACTGCACAGCTTCGTATGAAGACACTTAGGGCTTTGGCGATTGTTAGTTTTTCATGAATTCATTCAATAAAGAATTTTTAGTTCTAAAATTCTAGAGCAGGCATGTCTAACCCACAGCAGTCATATGACCCCACAAGATGGTAAACTTTTGGGTTTTTTTGACACAGAATCTTGCTGTGTGCAGGCTGGCATTGAACTACCTATATAGCCCAGACTGGCCTTGAATTTGCGAAAATCCTCCTGCCTCAGCCTCCCAAGTACTGGGATTATAGGTATGTGCCACCACACCTAGCTGAGATGGTAAGCTTTTAACATGGTTATGTTTCTCACAACTTGATTGTCTGGGTCTTGAATTTCATGTGTAGGCGACTATGGTGAGCTACAAAGGAGGGTTCCATGCAGTATCAACCCATCTCCTCTCAGCACACACAGCCCGGTCCACACCGTGTGTATAAATACTGCATGCACATGTGTGACCCTTGAGGAACACGCAGTGAATGCTGCTAGTAGTATTTAACATGCCCACATGTGTGTACCTCTGCGAAGACAAGCATTTTTTCTTACTAAACAGACATGCAAGTTTTCTTCTTAAATCATTAAACTTGGACTTGTGATATTCTGTAAAACAATTTAATAAGTTAAAATGTTAGCAATAAAAGAAGTTGTGTCACTTATATACATTAACTACATTATATATTTTATTTGTGGCCCAAAACACTTCTTCTTCACTCACTGTTCTCCAAGCAAGACAAAAGGTTGGACACCCTGGGCAGGCGTGATGGTGAATGCCTGTAATCTCAGCACTTTGGGAGGCTGAGGTGGGAGGATCTCAAATTGGAGCCCAGCCTGGGCAATTTGGTGATTTAGTGACTATTTTAGTTACTTTTCTCATTGCTGAGCCAAAATATCCAATACTCAAAGGAGGAAAGATTTTTTTGGCTCACAGTTTGTAGTGGCTTCAGTCCATAGTCAGCTAACTCCAAGTCAGGGTGACCCGGCAGAGGGACATCAGGAGGAGAAACAGTCCATGGCAGGGTAGGCGGGAGGCAGCAAGGCAGCAAGCAGCAGCAGCAGCAGCTGCAGGAAGACAGAAGCCTCACCCTTTTATCCCACCCAGGCTACAAGCCTATTGGTTGATGCCCCCCATACCCAGAGTAAGCCTTCTCGTTATCCACACTCAGGGCTACACAAAACCAATCAGTGGATTTATTTCATTACCACACACCCTTAACCCCAGCATCACACAGTTTAATCACAGCATCACACCCCCTAGATCCAGCCACCTCTGAAAAGCCCTACCTGTGAGTGCATGAGGTTCTGGGGGACATCTAGAGAGACATTCTGTCTCAAAAATGAAAAGAAAAAAGGGATAGGGGATGTAGCTCAATGTGAAGACCCCAGGTTCAATTCCCAGTACTGCAAACAAAACAAATCAAATCAAAACAAAACAAAACAGATGGACACCCATGATCTACAGCAGGGCTCAACTTCTATATGTCAAGACAGTTTCCTTTTCTGCAGGGAAGATTGATTATCTTCAGAATTTCACCAGGAAGGAAAAAAGGGCAATTTGAGTTTAAAATCCCCATGAGGTTTTAGAATGCCTTCCCTTCCATTAACATGCTCCCAACAAGCATCTCTTCCACAATATTAGTGGTTTATTTCTTCAGTCCATATCTGCAGTACATAATGCTTACATTCCTTGCATGGAGTTGGTACGTGTGCACAACACATCTTAATTCCTTTTTTCATCCCTTTTTCCCTTCCTCCCTCCCCATTCCTTCATCTTTGAGAAAGTTCTACCTCCCTGCTTCCATTATCTAACTTTTATTTTGTTCTTTATCTATACGTTGTGTTTCTCACATAAGAGAAACTATGTGATATTTAAGCTTGGGGGTCTGATTTCCTTCACTTAACATTACAGTTTCGAGGTGCATCCATTTTCCTACTTACGACTCAAGTTTATCCTTCTTTACGGCAAACTAGTGTCCCACTCTGTGTACATAACACATTTTCTTTGTCCATTCAGCTGTGGATAGACATCTTGGAAACAATCTTAGTATTTTATTTTATTTTATTTTATTTTATTTATTTATTTATTTATTTTTTTGTGGTGCGGGGGATTGAACTCAGGGCCTTGTGCTTGCAAGGCAAGCACTCTAATCACTGAGCTAAATCCCCAGCCCCACAATCTTAGTATTTTAGACCTAGGTCCTGACTGTGTTAAAATCTCTGTTGGACAACACCTTCTTCTACTCTGTCTCCTCCCTCCTGGTCATCACCCTGTGACTCAAAGTGGCTTGCCCAAGCTCCATTCCACATTAAATAAAGCCCCTTAAAGCCAAATCCAGCTATGGATTCTTCTGGTCAGGCATGGTGCCATTAAGCCCTTCCACCATTTGAGTCTCTGGGTTCCTAAGGGGATCACCTTGCTCTCCAGCTGTGCACACTTGAGGACTTTGGACTCCTGGTCCCGCGACCCTCCCTGTCCAGCCGGAAACTCACCTCCCTGCGTCCTTAGGTTCCCTCACCATTCCTTCCTGAAGTTCCACTTGGGGTCAAGTTTGTGTGCCGACCTGACTCTGTCTTTGGGCTTAACTTTTAAAAAGTAACATATAGTACTTCATCATTAGGACAGTCATCCTGAAACCATCCCTCTGCCTGCCCTGTCGGTGGGAAGATTGTCTTCCAAGAAACTGGCTCCTGGTGCTCAGAATGTTGGGGACAGCTGATTTTTGTGACTCATGACAGTGAATATTGAACTTGATTCCCCGGCTGAGGTCATGTTTGTCAGATTTCTCTGCTGCAA
Source organism: Hystrix cristata (assembly GCA_004026905.1). Taxonomy (NCBI): domain Eukaryota; kingdom Metazoa; phylum Chordata; class Mammalia; order Rodentia; family Hystricidae; genus Hystrix; species Hystrix cristata. The sequence continues at coordinate 45,517 of PVJO010005976.1, forward strand.
AATGCTCCTTCGCTCCTTGCCGTATGCCTGAGACCATGACACTGTGTGAAGTCCACCAGGGAGCAGGGAGGGCGCTCCACCCCTTGAAGGCCCAGGACCTGAATCCGGGCCGTGCCTTGGCCAGCTGTTCCGCCCAGGAGCTTGGGCTTGGCACCATCTGAGCACAACCTCCCTGGATCGAGCAGGGTGCCAAGCCTCACACACGCTTCTTTCTGCCGGGATGACCCTTCTCCCCTCTGCCTGCTCTCTCAGCCTGTCCAACCTCACTTCCTCCAGGAAGTTCCTCTGGACTAAGTGACGGCAATGTCTGCTTCGTGCCTCCAGTTTCCTAGCTTGCTTCTCCAGCACTATTGCCAAGCAGGGTTAAATTATTTGTTCCCGTGTCTGTCTCCTTATAGGACGAGCTGTTCAGGTGCAGGAGTTCAGACTTACCATATATTTTTGAAATAATACCACATCTTATACTAGATTTGCTGCAAAAGACTCAATAAGGGGATGTCTTACTTTTTCATGTGCAATAATCTACATTTATTTATGTACAAAAACTATATTTATTCATGTATAAAAATCTATATTTGTTTATCCATGTACTAAAACCTATATTTATTCAAGTACAGTCTTCATCTTTTGGAACACCGTCATAACTCTCCAAACCCTGAATTCCGGCCTGGATTTCTCGTGACTCCATCTCCTGAAGTACCGCTGGGCCCAATCTCTCACATCCCTCAGGAGAGCTCTCCTTAAACAAGAACTTCTTGTCCGCGTAGACTGCTCATACTGCATCATTACAACACGCAGTGAATTGAATTATGAGGTTTCACATTAGACACAACCATGTCTGTTCATTATCAAGCGTGCATGTTATTCGTGTGTTGTGTCTGCACTCCGATTGATCATTTGGCAATGTCTTGAGTTCATCTCTTTATGTAGCCATTTACCTTTCGTCCAAAGGTGCCCGCTTCGGTATTTACAAATACTTAATAATTATAATTTATATTATCCTTTAAGTATTAATGGCAATAATATTATTTATTTATGTTAAGTTACATATTAATATTGTTTTTAATAATTCAATACATCTCTCATGGGTTGTGATGGGGGTACTACATACATGGTATGGGTGATGATCTTAACTGGGGCGTGTTTTGGGGTAGGGCTTGTATCATGAGTATCTTGAAAAAATCACAGTAGGGCTTATTTTTCAGTTAGGTCTTATTTTCAGGGACTACAGTAGTTATCTCTTTGCTACCAGGCTGTCGGACAATGTCTGACATTTAGCAACTGTGGGATGGATGACTGGCTGAATTGCGATGCGACTGAGCACTCACGTACCTGTAACCTACTTCACTGGCCATTACACCTGCCCCCTGGTGTGGCAAGAACCAGGGGACATCCCCTGGGAAGCAAGGATGTGCCACGAGCCCAGAGAGCCACTGATTATAAACAAACCACTGACATAAATGGCTGCTTCAGCTGCAAGTTAGCTGTGAGCACAGAAGAGCATTGACCGTCCTTTAATACAGAGGCAGGAATGCAGCTCTACAATCAAGGATCATTGGAAAATTATGGGAGTGTGGAATCACCTAATTGCAAAAGATTCCTTTTCATGCGAGGCAGAAAAACCTAGGCACTGATTTGTCCCCATCTTCCTGCAAGGGAGTCTCCTGAAGATAATCGGGTTTCACCGAGAAGATGCAGTTGTGGGGTTTCCCGTTCAGTGCATACCTCCCTGACGCTCAGAAAGATCTTCCACAATGGTGGCAAAAATACCACAGGAGCCGCACGAGAGGGCAGTTTGGAGGTGTGTAAGTCTGAGTGCTGAACTCCACTTCCTCTCTGATCACTTTTCCTGTTGTTTGGACATGAGCTGCAGGTGTCTGCCATGACTCGGCCACAAGACTCCTCAGTGGGCCACACAGAGCACGTGTTCTCACATTTGCCCAAGTGATGATATATTCTCTTAAAACATTATATCCTCAGCACTGTCGCACACCACTCCTGGGACTATAAAATGCCACAGCCCTTGTGGAAAACAATTTGACATTACATTCTAAATGCTTTGGAAATACTCAGAGTCAGTAATTTTATTTCTGGGAGCATACAGTTATTTTCTTAAAAACTTGTCATTATGGGAAATTTCAAACCAATGCAAGAACAGACAAAAACGATGAACTCCCGTGCACCCAGCCTCCAACTGCAGTAACCCTCGATTCCTAGCCGCCTTGTTTTGTTTGCCCGACCAACCTTCCGCACAGGCTTGTTCTAAGGCAGATCTGAGACATCGCATCATTCCTTCTGTAAATATTTCCACACGTAACTTTAAAAGATACAACCTCTAAAAAATGACCAGCATGCTATCATCACACCTAAAATACCTTCAGTGTCCAAAATTCTGATTATTTTATAATTATTTTGGTGGTGCTGGGGATCAAACCCAGGTCCTTTGCATTGCACTACATTTCCAGGCCCTTTCACTTTTTTTAAAATTTCGACATAGACTCTCAGGAAGTCACTAAGTTGCTCAGGCTGGGCTCGAAATTACGATCTTCCTGCCTCAGCCTCCAAGAGTGCTGGGATTATAATCATGCACCACCACACCTGGCTGTTTTATAAATATTTTTATGCTAGGTTTGTTCAATATGAATTCAAGCAAGATTCACACATGGCATTAGGCTCACATGCCTCCTAAAGGGTCATAAGCTTCTGGTTTTCCAAACTGTTTTGAAAATCAATGAACTTTTTTACCTTTTCAAGCTTAAAATCAGCCTTCATGGAGGCTTCATCCACGATTCCTTGCTAAGAAGTTGAGTGTTTGGGTCTCTGAACACAGGGACTGTGAAACCAAGGATCAAACATCTACCACCAGCCTCAGCACCTTTTCTTACTGTCACACTCATACACACCGGCTCTACCTCAGGGCTGCACACTGTTTTGCACAGTGTTGTGACACTGATGATTAGTGCCTGCAATTTTTTGACCACCTGCACTGTGCCAGGCACTTTACCTACTTACATATGAAACCAATGAAGCAGGGCGAAACAGCTCCCCTGTACTGGCGACTCCCCTGCCTCTTTTATTGAGATCATGATCTTACCATCAGGGTGAGTTATTTACTTTGCTCCAATTCGGGAGGCAGCAAACCCAGGTGTGTAGGAATCTCCTCCCAGGACCCTCCTGTCCCTCTTCCAGGCTCTCTCTCCTTGGTCACAGCTCCTCTGAGGCTGCAGGGGGAGAATTCTTCTTTGCTTCTTCCAACTTTGGGGGCTCTGGGAATACTTTGACTTACAGCTGTGTACCACAAGTCTCTGCCTCTAACTTGGTACTGATTTACCCTTTGTGGCTCTGTCTTTTCCTCTTCCTCTTCTAAGGTCATCTGTCTCTGGGTTTGGGGCCACTCAGATAATCCAGGATGATGTCATCTCGAGGTCTTCACTGGCATCCACAAAGACCTTGCATTCGTCAGCTTTCCCATTACTAGGCACAAACCCGACCCACAATTCCAAGGAGGTGAGGTTTAGTTTGGCTCACAGTCTCAGAGGGTTCAGTCCGTGGTTGGCTGCTCCGAGGCAGGAACATCATGGTGGAAGGGCAGGGTAGAGAAAAGATTCTTAGTTGATGGGGGCCAAGACTACATGTCAGAGAGGAAGGGGTACGGGATCAGATACAGTAGCCAAGGTCACCCCTCTATGACCCACCAAGACACACCCAGACTCATCCTTAACAAATGTGCTAGGTGTTTCTTAATCCAATAAAGTTTAACACATCAGGATTAATGGTCATCATGTTTATTTCAAATGAAGTCACATTCACCGGGTCCAGGTTATAGAAGGTGGAGCTAACTATGTTGAAGTAGCTATGTGAGAACTAATTGAGACGAATGCAGGACAGATTTGCCCAGAGGAAGCCAATAAGAGAAAACCAAAGTGCCAACTCCTGACTATCTCACTAGGAAGGTGACAAGGTGACAGCTACCTCAGAACTGGCTCCTGAGAGAGGTCACCCCACAGGGCGTTTGGACACATTTTCGATCAATGGTGACATTCGCCAAGATGGGCTGGACCCCACTGCCTGGTGGGGCCATTTACAAGATGCACCATGCTCCTTGTTTTCTGGTCTCCGGTGAAGAGTCTGAGCCCGGATCTCCCTGTCTGCCCAACGCCCTCAGGTCACAGTGTTCGCGGGCTTCTGCAGGCTACGTGGTCCTATCAGGAAGCACCGTGAATGTCAGCACTCATATAAACGTGCTTGTTGTGGGTGATAACCCATGTAGTCACTCAGGCACCACGGGACAAAAATAGGCAGGAGGAGCTTTTGAAATTCTTTAGGGAGAGATAGGCAGTAAGTGGGCTTCACACTCTGCTCCAGCCTCCCCACACACTGTGCAAAACCTGCTGGGGACGCCGCTGCGAGGGACGAAGATGCTACCCACAGGGGTCATATATTCTGTGGTGACTGAGTCCAAGCAGCCTTGGTCCTCTCGTGTCCAGCGTCTTGGCATCGGCCGATAATCCTGTGGACAAGGTGTACCGTGGGCGACAGGGTCCCAGGTGGGTTTCCAGAACAAATACTTGGACGTGGCACGTGGCGGTAAGGAAGAAGCAGAAAAGTTTAATGCAGTTTAATTAGGCAATACTCAAAGTGAGCACACTTACACCCACGGAAAGGAAAACAGCTCCAGTATGGAAGGAATCAGGTTTAAGAATTTCAGGTGTTGCCCTGGGCCAAAGGCGCTCTACTGGGTCTCCCAGCCTGGCTGACGGTGGGACTGACAGCGTGCCGAGTCAGGTCATCTGCGCCTACTGTGTATGTGCTTTCCCACAATCCACTCTGGTATAATTGGATGCATGAGATGCAGTGCGTACGCCCGAACCCTCGATGAGCTCTGGGGGAGGAGAGGTTACTATAGGTCATACCAGCAGGATTAGCACACTTGCGTGCTGTTGCTCAGTGCTCTTTATTTTTCCTATCTCTGCCTCCAGTCGTGGGCCTTAGGACAGAGCTGGGGTGGGGACTTGGCCCTGGCTGTTGCCCGGGTCCAAGTGAGAGGCGGTGAGAAGTCCCATTGCCCCAGTTGTACTGTATTAGAAAGATTTAGCTCCACTTTGCAACTGTGGAAACTGACGCTCAGAAATCCCTTATTCTTCCTGTTCAGTCGGCTGAGGGCCATTTATTAGATTTTGCTCTTTAAATTATTTCTACTTGGGGTTTCTCATATAGGAGAAACCATGCCATATTTAAGCTTTGGGTCTGATTTATTTCACTCAGCATTATGGTCTCCAGGTGCATCCATTTTCCTACAAATGACTGAAGTTTATCCTTCTTTATGGCAGAGTAGCACTCCGCTGTGTGTAAATACCACGTTTTCTTTATCTGGTCCTCTGTTGATGGATTTATGGGCTGCTCCCAAGATTTAGCTATTGTGGGTTGTGCTGCTATGGACATGGGTGTGTGTGGATCGCTGTAACAGGACGACTTTAACTCTTCTGAAACCTCATTGTCTTAAACCCCTCGCCCAAACAAACTCAACACAGACTTGCAACTTGGAGGTCCAGAACTGTGAAGCTCAGCCTTCCCAGGTGGCCATGGACCCTCAGGGCACCCCTGCTCACAGAGAAGCAACAAGGACAGGAAGGTGTCCCTGCAACCTACAGCAACCCAGAGAGGCGGCAGACAGCTCAGCGCTGGCTCGCTGGCTCCATCACCTGCCCGAGGGGCTCAGGGCCACTGCGGCGCTGGGCACTCTCATAGCAGGAGGAGGGGCCGCCTTCAGGGAGCGGGACACTGCCACCCGCCGCTGTCCCTGCTGCCATCTCTTGTCCCCTGTGCCTTCTCTGCCGCTTCATCTTCTCCCCTCTCTTCCCATGCAGCTGACGTCTCTGGAACTAACAAAATCTGAAGCCAAAGTCTCCTCCTTTCGCATGAATCAGGTCACTGGGTCCCCTCTCCAAAGGGAAATACAGTTTCCTGTGGTGGTGAGACTGTAGTCCCTGCCTTTCAGCAAAAGTAGGTCAGGCCGCAGCCTGGTTTAGGAGCAGGGTCTACGCAGCGACCTGGAGCCAGCGGGCGGGCAGCAGCTGGCTCCTCCGAGTGTGCCCGCCCCACGCCGCTGCTGGCTGCGGCTCCATCCTCCCAGAGTGCTGAGCAGATGCCTCTCCGCGGGCTCTGCGCGCCCTCCTCTTGCCGGGAGTTTTCAGACTTCTCTGTGGAAGCCCTTTATGGTCTGTGATCCTGTCCACCCTGCGCCGAAGACATCAGATTTATGGCAGGCCTGGAGAGCACCAAGCCAAGGACGCTTTCCCCTGCTTTCAGCCGGTAATTTATTTTTAAATGATCTTTCAGTTATTTATGGGTCCCGGTGACTCTGATGGCCTCAGTGAACTGCATCTTATCAGATGAGCAAAACTAACTGAATTAAGGGAAAACTCAGGCCGGGGTATCTCAGAAGTGTGACTGATCTGCCAGATTCTGGCTCCTTTTGTCCCTAAAGAGCCACGAGGTTCAAGGCAAAGCTCCCGACCTGGGGCCAGGCACACAGGGTCAGTTTCCTGGGCTCCCCGGCGACACAATAGCACAAGGCAGGATGATCTTGCTGATGGCTGCGGCGAGGGGACCCTGCTGGAAACATCCAGGCTGCACACACTTTTAATAAAACCTTCCTACACAGCTCTCGTTCCCTTACCATCTCTACCTTGCCGTTGGTGCCCCCTGGGAACGCACAACCCCAAACCCAGGATGGGAAGATGCTCGTAATCACACAGGCCCGAACCCTGCACAGTATAAATGGAAACAACAACCCCGCTTGGAATCCCGAGCCCTGATTTCTGAATAACATTGCAAGGAGCCAGGCAAACCAGGGAGGCGCTTTATTCTCTCCCAGAAATGAAGATCGGCTTCCGCTCCGGCACAATTACAGTGAGCCGGGCCTCGTCTGAGGCTGACGATTCTCCCAAGTACACAGCTGTCTATTGTTCTCCTGCAGCTCGTTACCATGGCGATCTAATTAAAGCAGCATCGAGGCTGCCTGCCCCTAGGTAGGGGCTGCGTGCACAGCTCCTCCGGGCCAGGGCCACGTGGCCTGTCTCTCTTAAGCGGGCTCCACCGAATTTTAAGCGGGACCTGGTTGTCCAGGATATGACCCAGAAAATGCCCTCGTGTTGGCAAGGGACCGCGGGTTAAACGCCACCCCTTTGTGTTTTCCAGTGGGGAGGAGACAGGCCAGGTGCTGTAGGCTTGCTTGGCAACCTCCGGGTTCTATTCTATTTCCTCCTGCCCAGCCAGGATAAGGATGCCTGCTTTGCAGAGGAAAGAAAAGGACCACAAAAGTGTCTTAAAACATAAGGCCTCATGCTCGTGCCCTGCTCTTCTGCTCTGTACCTTTGCAACAGCAGAGCCAGCACCCAATACCAGCCCCAAGGCCACAGGCGAAGGATGTCTGTAAACTCCAGGACTGGGGTGATCAGTTCATGTGGCTATGGAGCTGCAGCTGGCTGCGCCCACCTGGCATCGCCTGGCACCAGCAGCCTCCCAGGAAGGACAGTGTGTTGCCACCCAGAGCGGGATGGTGGCCGTCACGACACTGTGACCACATGCCACGTGGTCAAGAGTGTGGGCTCTGGGGGAATTGTTCAGGGTCTAAATCTCAATCTGCTAATGACTTCATATTTCTAGTTAGGCCTTAAATGAGCAGCAGAGTGGGTGTGCGGGGCTTCAGTGAAAACCGCAATTCCCAGGGGCCGATGAACCCTAGGTCCCAGGTCACCACCACTGTCCCTGTCCCCAGTCCCTGGAGGGCAGCGAGCCTCATCCCCCAGAACACAGCATCCAGCTTCCTAGACCACAGGATGTCCCTGTTCAAGGAGTGTTTTCACACACAGCGTCATCTTGTTGTCGGATGGGAAGGGGGATTCAGAAAATATATCTCCAGGTTCTTTATTCGCGCAGGCAATGAATTGCAGGAGTGAATTTTAGGGCATTGGGAAAGTTTATTTAAGTAACAAAAGGGAGACTGGTTTGGCCAGGTGGGTAAAATAACTAGCTGATGCTGCAATTAGGAATCTGAAAAGGCCTGAGAGACTAGGGAGCAGGGGGCAAGCCCGCAAGGCAGAGGGGAGAGCGCCGGGAGAGAGGGGGCGAGAGAGGCAAGCGAGGCAAGAGGGCGAACTCATGGTGCCATTCATATTTATCTGGATTCTGTTCTCGTGAGAGTTTGTGGATCCCGTGAGAAGAGGGGCAATTGGAATTTCGCGCCCCAGGCTGACGTCAGGTCAAAGCCACTCCCCAAGGTCATGTTCATCTTCCCAGCCAGGTCAGGCCACGCCCTAATCCTATATCAATCTTTTCCTTCATTTACTTTTGGTACTGGGGATCGAGCCCAGGGCCTTCACACGGACCTATATCTCCAGCCCTTTTTAATTTTTCATTTCCAAACAAGTTCTTGCTAAGTTGCTCAGCTGCCCAGGCTGGGCTCAAACTTGAGATCTTCCTGCCTCAGCCTCCCAGAGCACTGGGATCATAGATGAGCGCCACTGCACCTGGTACACAGATGTCACCCAATACTCCTAGCATCCATCCTACAATATGTATACAACTGTCACCTCCATTTTTAGAAGGATAATGTCCTTTCAGAGAAGTACAGTCATTAGCCCGTGGTAGCATGCTCTTAATGTGGACTGGGGTTTGAGCACCCCGCTACTTCCCCCAAGCTCATGCCTCTGTGAGCCTCGCTCTGCTCCTCTCCTGGCAGTGTCGCTCACTAGGAAGCAGGCATGAGGTCTTGTTCAGTAGCGACCAGTAAGCCCGGAGAAATCAAGTACGGAACACAGTGCCCCAGGACCTCTGTGTCGACCTCCCAAATCCAAGGGCAAACGTTCTCCTACTCCACTTCCCTTCTGATCGTCACTGATGTTGGCAAGAGGGGCAGTCAGCCACCTGCCAGGGTCCCCTCCTGGCCTCCCTTCCTCCGCGCCTCCCCTCGCCCTGGGGTCCTGCGTGAATCACGCAGCGTGTCGGGGGCATGTGCTACCGATTACCTCCCGCCTCATCAAAGGCCAGATCGTTTACCTTGTAGCCAGAACAGCTCAACACCTCGTCCACCCACCACAGCCCTCATTTCCTTTTTATGAAGATTGGGGAGCAGAAACATTTCAAAGGCTACCAATTAAATGAACCCTGCTAGGCCCGTAACCGCGGCGCACTCCGGAGGGGCAGGAGCCGAGGCTGTGGTCTCTAACGGGCGGCACATGTGGTCTTTATGACCCGCTGTTCTCCCCCTGGATGTGGGCTGCTGTCCTTCCTCCCTCAGGTTCTGTCTTCTCCGGTCAGTCCAAGGGACAGACACTCATGGCCCCAAAGTGGCGGACTCACCCGGGGAGAGCCTGGGTTTTGCCGGTCTAACTGCCGACCCACACCGGACTGCCCTACAAGGCAGAGTATCCCATGAGCCTTCCCCTTTCTCCATCCTGTCCCTACCTCTCCCACTGTTACAATTGTCTCCAGAACAACCTCCTTCCTCTGCCAACTCTAGATTCATTTTTAAAAAATCTTGTAAACTTATCCCATTTTTTATTAGTATGTTTGTGATACATTATAAATACATGCATTGTGGAAAAATGTCACCAATGCATATTGCATCTTGAGCCTTGTTTTAATTTTTTTTAAGACAGGGTCTCATGTAGTTCAAACTGACCTTGAACTCACCGTGTACTCTAGGCTGGCCTCAAACTCACAGTGATCCTCCTGCCTCAGCCTCCCAACTGCTGGGATTGTGACTGCACACCTCCATACCCCGCTCTTGATCCTTTTTACATCCTCTTCCCTTCCCCTTCCCCTGGTCTCCCCCCATCACTACATCCCTTTTCCATCTCCCCGGGTCCACTTCCTTGTTTTCTGTCATCTACCTTTGATCACTGCCTCTAACTTCAATTCATGATGACCAAAAGGACTTTCCAGGGCACCTACATCTTTACTACATTTAAAGCTGTATTAGTTACTTTTCTAGAGTCAATGGTTTGCAAGAGAGCAGATTTAATACAGGATGAGTCCAAGTTACGACATTCACACACAGAAGCCAAATGCAGGAAGAGTGTAGAACGTCTATCTATACACTGGAGACCCGGAAGATCCCATCCAGGGCTGGGAGGCCACAACAATGTCCCATGTACATCTGTGTCTGCACTAAAAGGCTGAAGAAATCTATACTGGAGCCAGGATATGACACTCACAATGGCGATAAAGACCAGAGCTCACCTGAAGTGCACAGCAGCCATCCCTGACGACAGCAAGGCCCCGAGCTCCTCCTGCGACGAGAACGGCCGAGTTCCCTTCAGGAGAACCAGCAACAGCAGAGCTTCTCCTGGGAAACAGCCGGCGCCATCTTCTGCTCCCCTTCTCCTCTATGTTGTGTGAGCAACAATCCTCAGGTGGATCCTCTACGCCCAGAACCACATCAACTCAGTCCAGCTGGGCGATCCTGCTCAAGTGGACTGCCGTAAGTCCACCATAAAAGCCCTTCAATGAATCCCTGGTGCCTGCAACATAAATAATCTGACCCCAGCATGCAAGACTGTCCACGACCGACTCTCTGCTTTCTTTTTCTGAATCTTCTACTTCCTAACTTATAATCTGTGTCCCGGCAACCCTGAGGGTGTAAAGTGTTCCAGGCACACAAAGCCCTCTCACACCTTTGCCTCCATCGCCCAATTCTCCTTCATGAGCCACCTCTCTCCTTCCAGTAGCAAGGACATGGTGGCCACCCAAGTTCACGGCCACACTTCTGTGTTCTGTTTCCGGGGGGCAGGGGTCTCACCATTCTGCCCCCTAATAAACTGATTTCTCCTTTCTCTTCTGGGAGTCGGATGGATCCCTCAGGAATGCAAACCAGCAAAGGACTGCGCCTCTCTGGTGTGTGGTTTCAAGGATGCTGGCGTTGGACAGAATAGCTCTGTGTGTGAGTGTGTGTGTGTGTGTGTGTGTGTGTGTGTGTGATCATCTCGGCCTCAAAACAAGCCTGGGCTACATCTTCAGGATTTGGATCGCGCGCTTAGCTTTGTGCTTGTCTGGGGCTTGGAGCCTGTGTGTCCACACTCCAGGGACTCCCAGAGGAATGCTCCAAGCAAGGGCTGCCGTTGCTGGGGCGGCACATCCCAAGCTCGGCTTGGTAACAACTCCGCAGAACGGATCTACTCCAGCCCGCTGGTGAGAAGCTGCATGTTGGTGCAGGTCCCCAGGAGACAGGTGTGTGTTGCCCCGCTCTCCACCCACAGAAGTCCCTGGTTAGGAGCGAGTCAGAAGATGGGATAAGCGACGGTGCACAGAAACCCGGGGGGCTGTCGGGAAGCCTTTGGGTCCAACCATGTGTGGTCTAAGGACAGGGCTGCTGGGTTCATTTTCAAAAGCCATCAGGGCGACACAAGCGACACAAACAGATATCCCACATGACAGAGAATAATGCTACATTTTCAAGTGGCCTTGGGAGTTCCCTAGTAGCCTGTCCCCAGGCCATCTGCACAGGGTCACTGTGGATGCCAGATTATACCAGGACTCCCCTCCAGGCCTGGCCTAGGGACCACTACTTTCAAAACGAGGGACCCTGAGGAAAGAGAGGCCTTTCGCAGGGATAGCTTGTGCTAAGGCACGATGATCAGGAAGCTCTTGGGTCCTCTGGCATTATTGTGTGTGACCTGTCTCACTTCAGTTCAGTCTTTTATCTCGCTGAACCTCAATTTCCCCATATCCACAGCTCATTCTGGCTTCTGTGGCTTTGAGGGAGATTGGCTAAGAATTTCCTCCCACCAGGATTTCTTCCTGGGAGAGGAGTCTGAGGACGGGGCAGGGGTGGCCACACTCAGACCTCCTGTCCCAGGCAGGCAGGGCCATGGCTTGTGGGAGACATTGCAGCTCAGATAGGCGCTGCAGAAACAAAGCCACGGGATTGCCCTCCATGCATACAGGTCACAAAGCAATAAAACGCCTTTTAAAATGTCATCTGCTGCACTGCAGATTCCAACTAATAAATCCCTGTGACCTGGAGGTACCTGCGGGTCAAACACTTGCAGTGCAGCCCCCGGAACTGCCCTGCACCCTGGAAGACGAGCTGGCTTTGTGAGCTTGCCATCTGATGGCTGCCATAGAGGCCAGCCCAACCATGCAGCGGGAGGGGATGGAGGGACCCATCACATCCTGCCACCAGCCCAAGGTCCCCGGGGAAAATTGGAAGCCCCAGTTCCCCAAGGACCAACTCCGTAAGCTGTAAAACAGCATGGTCATCCTCGGGACAGTGACTCGGAGATGGGGCATGGCTCGACTCAGAGAGTAAAGAGGGAAGAAGGAAGAGGCTGATGAGAGCAACAGAGGAAACAAACGGGACTGTAGCCCAGGCTGCAGAAAGCACTCGGCCAGGGCGCCCACTGCATCTTGCCGGCTTCCCCCAGCACCTGGGAGCAGGCACCGCAGCCCCTCTGCCCGGTGATGACCGTGCAGCTCCAAGGCTGCGCCAGAAGAGGCACAGCTGGGTCCGTGGTGGTCCCCGGCTTTTCCTTAGCTCTGTGCCACCTTCTGGCTCCAGAGCTATTTCCTGTCACACGCAGAGTGGTCTGTTCACACATCTCGGGAGGAAGGTGGGTTTGGTCTCCCGCTTCACAGATGAACAAGTGGAGGCTGGGGGAGGAGAGAGGAGGAGACGAAGGAGTCTCTTAGAGACAGGGCTTCGGGATGGAAAGGAGCAGAGTGCTCCTTCATGAACCCCAGGAACCTTAAGGGTCATCACCGTCTCACCGCAGCTTCTCTGCAGACCTGCCCCTCACTCCTTCTTCTCTTCCTCTCACCCTCCACACTTCTCACTTCCTGGAGAATCCTGGCTCCCTGGAGGGCCCATGCCAAGCCCCGACACCCCCAGGAAGCCCTCTGAATGGACCTCACTTCGCGTCACTCACATCGTCCACGACCAAAGCGAAGTAACCCCAATGGGTACCGAGGCTCGAGACAGCCCCGCACAGTGTAATAACTTATATATAACGTTCCATTTCTGCACGAGCTACGTCTTCCTGTCTGGCGTCACACTGTGGTCTTCCACTGAATCTGCCATCTCTGCTGCGTCCAGACTGTGTCCAGGTCTCAATCAGTGGATGTGGTCATGCCGGCCAGACGTAGAAAAGGGGAGGCCGACCACATTTCAGCACTCAGCAATATGACAGCACCACGGTGGAGCTTTGTGCTGCGTGCGGAAACCAAAGGGATCTATCTGCCTGCCTGTTGGTGCGGGGCTGTCCCAGGCCCACTGGCTCCCAAACACGCAGCCGAGCCGAGCGTCCATAGCAGGGCAGTACTGAAAAGCAGCCAGCGCTGTAACGCAGCTCAGATAGACACTCTCCACATGGACTCTTGTGCTTTCGGTCTTTGTCCCTATTATCACCTCTTTAATAGCAGCCAGAGAGTCCCCAGGGACTTGGGCATCCTGAAATCACTGGACTCCATGTGCTCTGGTTTTCTCTTTCTTTGCTAGCGGAAGTGACTGAGGTGTGGGGATGACTCACAATTTGGATGTGAAGGTCACAGGTTAAAGCTGACTTGGCCACAGCAGAGACATAGATGGGCCCTGAAAAATATTGACTGGCTAATTAATGGTAAATGGTAGCAGAGTTCCTAGAGAAATCCTCAGGATCTCTGAATCAAGCATACACAAGAGATGGGAGTCGCCGAGTGTGCTGTGGCCTGGCCTCAGCTTCCAGTTAAGAAGGTGGAGACGAGACGTGACTGTCACTCTGTCCTCACTCTAGGACTCCAAGACTATGAGGTCTTTGGACACAGGATCCGTAATGTAAAACCAGACAAAGCACCACTTCTAGGTTCAGAAGTGAGCTAAGCGGGGAGGTAACAGCCCACAATTTAGAGGCCGAGGGACCAACATCTTAGACTACAGGTGTGACTCAGGACAGACCACTGAGCCTTTGGTCAGCCCAGCTTCTCATCTGGACAGAAGAGGTGAAAATATGTACCATCCCAGACTAGATGGAGAAAGACCTTGTCTTAGTCACTCTACTTTTGCTGGGACAAAATACCCAACACTCACAATTTAAAGGAGGAGGGGCTTATTTGGGGTCAGGTTTCAGTCCATGGACAGCTGCTCCAAGGCAGGGCGGCCTAGCAGAGGGACATCACGGAGAAGAAACAGTCCATGGCATGGCTGAGGGGTCTGCTGGACGAGAGCTGCTCACAGTATGGTGGATAGGAAGCAGAGACAGAGGGAAGAGCCAGGAGGAAGATAAATCCTCCCAGGCCACGACCCCAGGACCACCTCTTCCACCTCTTCCATCTCCCAAGATCACATTTATCCGTGAACTCATCAGTGGACTACTCTAGTGTGATTATCACTCCCCCATGAGTCAATCACTTTCCCAAAGCCCACCTATGAGTGTGTGAGGCACTGGGGGACAGCCAGATATAAACCACAGCAGATCCAGAGAGCTTTTGGAAAAGCTTTTAACAAAACAAATGAACGTTCATCCTCCCTCAGAGGCACCTCCATTGTTTGACATTCCCACGACATAAATTCCATGATTTTGCAGATCTCTTAAATGTTTCTACCAGCAAACTCTGAGTGCTGGCTCTTTGTCCTTGGAAGCCAGTGGGTGGGGGCTAAAAGATTTTATGGCCATGAGTTCTTCAGTGGAAGGCCCGCCCTCCCAGGAAGCTTTCTCTGGGAAGCCCAGTCCAGCCTGAGCTCTTCTCTCTCCAGTTTACTATCCTTTTGCATAGCTTTTGTGTCTTCAGCAAGACCGTGAGTCATTTTGCAAAGCTGGACTTGACGTTAGGAGATGTAGGTCTAGAGAGTTCTACACTTACGGCGATGAGGCCAGGTCCCTCAGCACCCCACCTGTCCATTGAGGAAACAGTCCCTGCTTCTCTACTTTGTCCCAAGGATGGGAAGGGACTGTCTTGGCCAGCCTGGTTGCAGGGTACAGCAGGAGCTCCCATAGGGTCGTGGCGGGGAGCACAATCCCACTTTGGTTTGGCTCCTTGGCCCTCTTGTCTTTCCTATCCCATGATGGGGACGAGTCAGACGCACTCTGTTTCTTTCAGACACCTCCTCTGTGCTGCTGCCGTCCCTCAGGTGCATCCTGTTCTACTCAGCTGGTTCACTGCAGAAATCTCCTTTATCATCTGCCACTGAAGACGACCTCTCTCTTTGAGGACCTGCCAGACACCCTCTCGTCTTGCTGTGAGAAGGGAAATTTCATGTGACACCTTACAGTTCAGATAGAAAATGGCCTCCAAAGCCTCTTGTGCTTAGGAGATGACTGGATGATGGGGGACTCACAGCTGCCTTGCTGGTAGGAGGCGGGGCCTGGTGGAAGAGGTGGTGCTGGGGGCATGGCCTGGAAGGGTGCACCTCCCTCCCGGCTTGTCCCTTCTCTCTGCTTCCTGTTCGCCATGCCCTGAGCAGTTCTCCTCCACCAGGCCCCTCTGCCTTGGAGCAGCCAATGTGGACTGAAACCTCTACAAACTGTGAGGCAAGATGAATCTTTTCTCCTTTAACTAGTGGGTGTTGAGTATTGTGTCTCAGGGACAAGAAGAGTGACACAGACAGAGCTAACAGGCAGAAGTAAAGGGCTGTCCCTCAGTACCTACTATGTGCACGAATCTCTGATATGCACTTTGTAAACATCATCATCCTCAAAAGCCTGTGCACATCCTCTGTTTTGCCAGAGAGGATGCAGACGCTTATAGATGTGAAGTCACTTGCCTACTCAAGTGGCCCGTGGAAGCCAGTTTGAACCCCAGGCTACACTCCTGACAACCTCCTGGGTTTTTGTTTTGTTTGTTTTTTTTTTATCTACTGGCGATTGAACTCAGGGCCTTTGCACTGTACTGTATCCCCAGCCCTTTTTTAAATTTTATTTTGAGATAGAATCTCACTAAGTCACTCGGTTACCAAGGCTGGGTTTGAACTTGACATCCTCTTGCCTCAGCCTCCCAGATTGCAGAGATTACAGGCATGGAGCACCACACCTAGCTGGGAGGCCTTGCCTGACTCAGTAAGAGGGCGCTCTTCTCCATGATGCACAGCCAGCCTGGATGTCTGATCCACTTCAGACACAACAGGAGTTAAAGCCGCTGGCCGATTTGGAGCCTGGAGATGATAAACTCAACCAAAAGAAGCTCTCTTTGCTCTTCTGGCTGTGACTGCGTGTGAAAGGAAGGAGCTGTGTCCTACCGATGTCTGCTGAGACCCAGCGGGGTGGGTGGGAATCACTATCCCCTCTGCACAGCCCTGGCGTCCCCTGATAGCCCCAGAGTCCAGCTTCGTTGAGTCCCCCATCGCGGGCTCTGTGGGCACCAGGCTCACACCCACCAGGGTCCCCAGGAGGGGCTGCGGCAGGCCTGATTGCACGACAAACACCACACATATTGAAACACTCTGGCAGTTTCCCGGGGCTCCCAGTCAGAGCGCTGACCCCACTGACCTCCAACATCTTATTAAAGCCCCCAGAGCCCCAGCCCGGGCAGGGAGAGGACGCAGCAGCCCCGGGACTCATTCTCTCCCTAATTCATTCAAGTAAGCGGGCTGAGTGGGGCCTGGGCCTTTGATGTGAAAGGCCCCTAATTGGAAGGAAGTGAAGTGTTAGCCTGTCAGCCTCTTAGTCTCTCATCAAATACTTTAAGAGCGATCCACACAGGGCAGTTCTCACAGTGGTGCCGGCACAGCCGGGAGTGGACTGCTTTTTGTTAAAATGTTTAAACTTTGCATATGTCTAACAGAAAGTTCAACCCAGATGTCACGGCTCCTGGTGGGCCTCTCCCTGCCCTCCCCCACCACTCCCGGGGTCTGGGAGGAAGGACTGGGGGCCCCATCAGGAGGGAGGTGGTGGCAGGAGCTAATTACGACCCCAGCCCAGACCTGCAAGCTCCTGGTTGGGCCTCCCCGAGCTGTCCCTTTGATCTCCCTGTTTGGGATTGTGTCACTCCCCAGGAATGTCCCCCGCCCCATCTCCATCCCAGAGTGTAACCCTTTAGTCTCACCTCTTCCTTTTACAGCCTGCACCCTGGAAGCCCAGGAAAGGGAAAGCGAGAGTCATAAGCAGATGGCCTTCAGGGTGGCAGGGGTGGGTGTGCACGCCCACGCCGAGGCTTCTGACTGGGGACGGGGCAGAGCTCGGGGGCAAAGTGCAGGGCACGCTTTGGGGCTGGAAATGGTGTGAAAGTAGCTCCACCCCCAGGATGCAGACAGCTTGGGGGGAATGGACCCTGCCACCACCCGCGGGGCTCCCAATACCCCCAGATCTGTGCTCCAAGCTCCTGCCCTGGGCTCAGGGCCTGATGTCCTGAGAGGGCAGCCTGTCCTGGAGGGCTGGCTGCATGAGAACAGCACACGCCTGACTTCTCTCTGGGGCTAATGCAGGAAGAGCAACATGTCTGTCTCACGGGGGATCTTGAAGGCTGCTGCAGTAGAAGCGTCCACCGTCTAACAAATTCCACATAAATTAATTTCTTAATGCCTTTTTGACTTTTTGTAGATGCTAAACTCTGGAAGTCTAAATGAGAGTAACAAACACTAAAGTTTGAAGGAATGCAACTTGATTCGATTCATTTCAGGGCCTAAGGTCCCTTCCACTGTCCCTTTGTCCCCGAGCTAGTCAGCAACGCATTCACATCTTCACTTATGCAGACCCCAGCCAGATGCTCCTGGTCTAGGGCACAATGGCACAACTCAGACATTGTGTTGCTTTTGGGGATCACTTGGGTCTCCAGAAAAGACAAGGAAACCTCCAGTGCTGATGTGGATTGGATTGGAAATGGGACAGCAGGGCAGTTGTCCCCAGCAGGGGACACTGGACAGATGCTGGTACCCAAACAGTCATGATTCCCATCGCAGTCACCATGCCTGGGTGCATCACGAGGGCTGGAAGGGGGGCTCCTGGACCAGGCGTCTGCAGTAATTGGTGGGTGTGATCACATGGTGTTACTTATTACAGCAGAAGACGGAGATGAGTTTCCAGCCCTTGACTCGACACGCCTCTTCAAAAAACTGAGGGCTGGAGTGCTGTTGGATTCTGCTACATTTGTTTCTGAGATCTTGGCTTACTAAGGGTTTCAGAGCAAGCCAGAGAGGCCGAGGGCCAAGGGAGAGGGCTGGAGCAGGCCACACAACAGCCCCTGTATCTGATATATGTAGGAAACCCCATGCTATTTCCACAAAGGAATTCCTGGGACAAGCTCCCGTTAGGAGGCTTGCTAGGCACCGACAGGTTGGAGAAAGGTTGGCCCAGGGGTCCAAGAGTGAGCCGGGGAGACGGGGCCTGAACGGCTGTCTTCACACTCCACACATGTGTGCCTCAGGCCCTGAGACCCTCCGCGTAACTCCGCGTAATTCTCAGATGCAGCTATTAGAGTAGATTACCCTCCAGATCTATTCCAGAGTGAATGTTGCATGATATTATGAGGGCACCAGGACACATGGAATAGTTTAATTACCATTTACTAAATATAATAGTCCCCAGGTTGCCAAGGAATTGAATAAAAACAGAGAGACAAGGCCCCTTGGCTAAAGCCTGTTTTTATACCGTTTTGTGTCATTTTCTGATTGTTCAATTTCTTTCGAATGTTCCGAGTCGCTGTAACCCAACGTCCCAGCTAGATCCTTGTGCTCAGCCTAAGATGTGGATGTGCACACCTTTCCCAGGTGAGGAAATCGGGGCGGAGAGAAACTTGTAGCCAGCCCCAACCTTGTGGCACAGAAGGCTCAAGTGGCACTTTGCTGAGCACTGTACCAGGCAACAGACAGGTCCTCCTGCGCCCCGACTGCAAACCAGTGCTGTCGTGTGGGGGATGCTGCCTCATCCGGCAGACTAAAAATGTTTTTATGGGGTTTTTTTTGGGTTTTTTTTCTGAGCCAGGGTCTCACTGTGTAGTCCAAGCTGGTCTTGAACTCACTATGTAGCCCAGGCTGGCCTCGAATTTGCAGCAATCTTCCTGCCTCAGCCTCCTGAAGCCTGAGATTATAGGCTTCAGGACCACGCCTGACTCATCAGACTAAATCTTTTACTTTTCATCTTTTTTTGTATGTTATGAGTTCTTGCCTTCGAGGTGGCTCACAGTAACTGTGAGGGAGTCACGTCACTCTTGCAGTTCTGAGTGGAAGTAAAAACTTTCATTTCATGGAGTCAATTCATGAGGTAGCTTTGAAGACTTCAATCAACTAAAATTTCTGTGCTAGGGCAAAACCAAACAAACTATTTTCAAATGAGAAGGAGCCATTTTTAATCAACTTGACTCTTGCTGAAAGTCCTTTCCCTAACATCTTCTTTGGCCCCTCTCTAGTTGTCTAATTCATGTGATATTAAACTGACACCAAGCAAACAGGAGCTGCATTGTGTGCTAACAGTGTGGACAAGCTGAGAAGGGGTGTGATTTCTTCAGGGAGCCAGATGGGCGGAGGCAGCAGGAAGGGCCGTGTGCGTGCTGATTTGCAGTTTGATGGGCTCTTTTTGGAAAAATAAACACTTTTGCAGAAGTCGAAGGAAAGCAAATGCCTTCCGTTTGGTATCACACAATGCCTACTTGTGGATATTGAAAATGTGCTCATTTCCAACCCTGTTCCACAAGCGTCGCATCTAGTGAAAGAAGAGGGGTTACCTCTTCCCACCATCGCCATTCTCTTGGCTGTGAGGTGCAGAGCAGAGCTAAGAAACGCATCCAAGAGGTCCAGGGAGGCAATTGTCACAGGCTGTGAGGTCTTTGCACATCTCCGGCAGAAGAAGGCGTGGAGAGAAGACACCCAGGGACTTCGAGGAAGGGCTCGCTGCCCACCAATTGGAAGTGTGCTCAGGGGACCACCTCCAGCTACTTCAGAGGCCATGCTAGTTCTGCAGTCTACCTCATGCAAGGCCATACAGCTCCGGGGACACCCACATCAGGGGCCTGGGTGAGGCAAAAGGGGTGTGGAGACCCAGCCTCTCATCCTAAAAAGGGATGCTCTAGGGACAAGGCCCCCTGCTGGACCGCAGGCCTCCTCCTTTCCTTCAACAGCATTGGTCTCTAATAAACATCTTGCTCCCCACTCTTCCTTGCAATAGCTGCTTCTGGAGCACCAGCCTGGGACACCATGTTTTTTCCTCCCCTGTGTGGATTAGCAATAAGACCCACTAAAATAAAGGCTTGCATGGATGTTAGCAAGAGTTGAGAGTATTTAGTCCTGCTTGGGCCTCTAGAGTCTTGCAGACAGCCTAAGAGCCCGAGAACTGCATGAGCTAGGACGCCTGCAACTAGAAGGGCCACAGCCAGATGCGGCTGCACCCCAGTGTAACCAGGGTCCTGGGAGCAGGCTGTCATCAGGTACCTGAGACTCAGGAGGTAAGCAGGTTGCTCTGGGTAGAAATCTCTGGAAACACAATCGGATTAATCTAGACAGCCTAGCCAGTTGCTCTAAGTCTACTGAATTAAGCCCAAAGGCCCATTCAGGACTGAAAACTAGCCGAGACATTTACATTTCCAAACACAAACAAATCATTTGTTTCCCACTGAGGACAGCAGCCTTCTTACACGGAAGGAGCCCAGAGTGCACGGTCTTGGTAGACAGAAACATGGACCGTAGCACGGATGCTATGCACAAATTGTGGGCATAGCAGCAGGCGACAGTGCTGGGCTGGACCCACTGCAGCTGTAACACCCAGTGTACGTTGCATGGTGAGGGCAGCCCCCGAAGGGACCCTGCCCATCCCCAGGAGGGTCTGGGGACTCTTCAGGAGCCCTGGTTGAGGGATGCAGAACAACCCTCCACAAGGAATTAAATCCATCGGACGCCCAGACATCTCACCAGCGAGGAAATGTGAGAAAGCAGCTCTGCAGCTCAGTAGGTCCACGAAGCTAATTGTTGTTTTGGCTGCCTTCGTGGCTTAGCAAGAAGGCTCCTAATTAAGACTGAAGCGTCTCCGTTACCGTGCCGCAGCAGAGCTTCAGACCCGGGGCGGAGGAAGTTTGTTAATTTAGAAACTGGCAAAACAGGAATTATTAGAAAACATACTGGCATCTGGTGATTAGAGGAGAGAGAACCCTAAATTGAAACCAGGACACAAAACCACTGTGGGCTTCTTCTGCAAACCACAGAGGAGGATGCAAATTTCGGCTGCACTGAAAGGGACAAGATTTAAGAATGGAGGAAGATTAAAGATGACTCATTTAAGAGCGATCCAGTGGTCCTGATTTGATACTTGATGGTCCATTAGAATTCTTGGAAAGTATGAAAGGAGAAAGGCATTGTTGTCAATTACTAAAGGGTCACCACGCAGACACCTTCTGGCCTGCCTTCCTGGTGGCCCTTTAGCGTGTACATCTCTGTTTCTTCAAGACATCTCAGAATCACAGACTGCTAGAAGGATTGAGATGGCGGGTGCTCCAGTGCGTGGATCAGAGGGAATGGGGCTTGCTAACCATGTGGGCACTGGGACTGCTGCCTCTGACCCGCGCTGCTGGGGCATCTTGGGAAACCAATCAAAGAGCACATCACCACGTACCCACACATCGCCCACACGCTTGGGTCTCCTTCATCTTGGAAACAGTGTCTGGGCCATCTTGTACTCTGCGATCACAACAAAGCTCACTCAAGAAAGATCCCACATCACCGGGGACATCTGTAGAATGCAATTTGCTTGATTTTAGGTATTGATGACATCGGTCTGGTTGGTAATTTGGGGAAAGCATAAGAGGATGAAAGAGGAGAAAGACCCTTTGCAAAATGAAGAACATGGGATGAGGTGGGATAAGGATCAGCTGTGGCCTCATCTGTCTTCCTGTCTGCCCTACCTGGCTCTCTGCTGTCCCTCTGCCATGAAGCTACAAAGAGGTTCTAGCGGGGACAGGCATATGTCACAACTGGAGAGAGCTCATGAGAGACCTGAGCAAGGGACAGAGAGCCTAAGATCCGGCTGACAGTTGAGTCACAGGAATCACTGGGGCCTGTTTGGGGCCTGACTCTGAGGCATAAGAGTCAAACTGGGGGTAGCACTCCCCACCCGCCCTCCTTCCGGGAGTTCACTGTAGCTTTGCAAATAACCAGGTTCAAACTCAAAGACTGAGTCTTGTTTCAGAGACTGTCAAAGGCATGACTTTGAGACTAGAGCTCTGGGGTTTCTCAGGTTGCTCTTCTCAGTAAGATACTGAGGCTCTCAACTGTGACCTCCAGTGTGAAAGGGGCCCTGCCCGTGGGTTTTGTCACACCGAGGCTTCCTTTGCTTTGATGCCCTGACTGGTCAGCGACTTAAATGTTTCTGCACTGCATAAATCTGGTTGGGTCAGTGGGAGGATATGGCTGATCGAGAGGCCAAGAGCTCATCAGAACCGAAAAGTTGAAGGCACTGGTGGCAGAGCTGTCCCTTCCTATCTAGGCAGGCCGCAGAAGACGAGTTGGCAGCTGTGAGACAGGTGTGGGGAACGCGAGGCTTGGCAGTGCGGGTTGTTCCAGGGGTGACACTCTGTGTGCATGCAGGAACCCTTTGTGTCACTTTATTGCTGGGCTGACGGACTTCTGCAGAGGAGATTCCTCCAAATTAGCACCAAGCCTTGAAAACTTGGCTTCCCCGGCCAAGACTGAAAAGGAGAAGGACAAACGGTGGTGAGGTTGGGGGCAGGAGTTCAACTTTCATGAGTTCACAACTATGCCTCTCTTCATGTGCCAAGGGAGTCTCTTGTGTGTAATCATCAGAGAATAAATCTTAATTTTTCTGCCGGTAGAGGGAGGAGATGGAGGTTTGTATGGCATTGCACAGAATTTCAACACATCCTACTGCTTTTAATTTCAGCTCTATCTCCACTTGTAGAGGGACATGGAGCCACAGCCCTGGAACCCTTTGAGATACCTTCTGTTGCTGGACGCTTTCTCTATTGCTGGCTTAGGATGCAGTGTTTGTGAGTTGGCTGAAGCAATAACCCACTAGTCCCCCACTAGTTCCAGATTCCAAAATTTTGTTGCAATTGTCTTTTATACGCATTCTTTTTGTCTTCGCCTGGAATAAGTTAATGGCACATTCCTAGTGTTTCTGGAAGAGCCAAAGGTAGTACGCATGTCTGGTCCACTATTACTGATATAAGCGTCACCTGACTTCCTTGTCCTTTCTACAAGACTGGATGAGTCTCTAGCTGTCACCCTCTGTGACGGTCAGCTTTTCATCTCTGTGGCCCAGCACTTGAGAAAATCAACTTGGAGGAGAAAAGAATTATTCTGGCTCACAGTTTCAAAGGCCCAAGCCCACGGTTGGCTGGTTCTGTGGCTGTCAGTCTGAGGCAATGAAGAAACATGGCAGAAGGGCATGGGGGAGGAAGGCTGCTCACGTCATGGCAGCCAGGAAGCAGGGACAGGAAAGGACAAGAGACAAAGAGGAAGAGGCCAGGGACGAGGTGTACCCTTCAAAGGTGTGGTCCCGGCAACCCACTTCCTCTAGCCGGGACCCCCTCCTTATCGCCTGGTCACGGTTAGTACCCTCCGGACCCAGTTTCCTCTCTGGGCCCACCTCTGAACAGTGGGATGCTGCGCTGAGGGTCGAGCCCACACTACACGAGTCTTTGGGGATATTTTATATTGAAACCACAGCACACGGATGACTAAAACCTGGGCAAAGCAAAGCAGCCTGCATTATGTCCAGAATCGCTACGGACTTTGGTCCTCTTTTCCTCGGCAATCACTCTCTCTCCTGAGTGATTAATTGACCCATCCAGCTGAATCTACACCATCTGGGACCAAAAGTTAACTATGCACAGGTCCAGAAAATGGGATGGGGAGACAGGCACTCTGGGTAAAAACGTGGAGTCCTTGCAGATAAAGGCAGAGGGCAAACATTACCTGTATGGTGGACGCAGAGACCCAAGTGACAGGAATATGGGAGGCATGCTGGCCACTTGAGATGTTTCTGGAGACACAGAGCTGGCCACACACTCTCTCCACACTTCTTCATTTCACCAAGGCCAGGAAGTTCAGCCTACTTTGATCTCATATTTTGCCCTATTATTCCCATTGCCTACAATACGAGGTCTCTGCCACATATATTTGAAAAGCTTTACATTTTCAGCTCAAAAATATCTTCTTCATGAAATCTATTCAATAGCTTGCATCTTAGTCCATTTATTTGGGAACAATGGCACTTTACTGTGTTCTCACGGTTGTATGTACAACCTTCAGTTGCTGAAAGAAATCAACATTCCGTGTTTCTCTCAAGGGCAGGTCTTACTCTTGTATCTGTGAGAACCTGGCCCACAGTGGTAGTCAGGAGTTGGGTTAGACAATAATTTACGTGGAATGCGTTATTTATTTGCTCATTCCTTCCTGTGGGTCTTGGCTCATCCCCAAGGGGCTTACTGAGGCGGTCACAGCTGAGAGCCATCAAACGAGAGGTGGAACTCGTCTGAGCGGCAGTGGTTAGGAGGGTAACTGAGGCAGGGACAGCTAGGTCTTGAAGAAGGGGAAAGATGCGCACAGATCAAAGGAGCCTACCCACAGACTCCCGCCTTAAGAAACTCAGAGACTTTGGGAGGAAAGTAGGACATAAGCCCCACCCTATGGTTTAAATACAAAGTACCCCCCAGGCTCATGGAGGAAGGTTGAGTCCACCATGCAGTTGTGTTCAGTGGTGGGGCCTGGAGAGGTGGCCGAGTCATAAGAGCACAGACCTCACCCCGTGGATCAATCACGGACGATCTCCAAGCTGATGGGCTGTTAAGAAACAGGCCGGGTTGGAGGAAGTGGGTGCGTGTGAAGGGCGCGCGTTTGAAGGGTGTATCTTTCTCCAGCCCCTTCCCAGCCCCACAGTGGTGACGCTTCTACTTTTTATATTCATGTCTACCTTCTTTGGTTTTTCTGTCTCAGCTCGTGGCCAGATTTCCAGCATCATCAGTCACTTCTCATTTTTTCGGCCTGTTTCAACAAAGAAGCTGTCGATCAGCTCCGTGAGGGCCCTGGAAGAAAAGGAGCAAAGAGCATGAACTTAACGAAATGTTAGGTTTGCTTCAATTGCTTGCTTCTTCCTGGTATAATAAATAAAGAATTCCATTTGGACATTTCAGCCAAGCAAAGTGAATTTTAAAAATCCCTTCAATGTGTATATAGAGATTACTGCCAGTGTGGACTTTGGGAAGTCATGGATTCCATCCAGCCAAGGACTTGGAGTCAGAATTCAGAGAACAGCTAGGGGCAGGGTGGTGGCGCTGTTCAGTGTGTGACCCAGAGCACTTTGCTAACGATGAGTGTACAACTTCATGAGATTAATTTGACTTGCGATTGCGGCTCCCCTACTCTCTCGCTATGAGCCTCCTACTCTCTTGCTATGAGCCCCTTACTCTCTCGCTATGAGCCCCCTACTCTCTCGCTATGAGCATTTGTACAGAGGCATGATCTTCCCTGGGTCTCTGCTTCCTCATTTGTACAGGGGGCTCACTTGGAAAGCTGTCTCTATAGCCCCTTCTAGGTCTGGTTTTCCAGAGCTGGAAAGAAATTTAATCTCTTCCAACCCTATAATACAATAGTCTTGCAGAAGTCTTTGTGATATGATACAAAGCAACTGATAACGATTCTTCAAGCCAGAGCAATTGCTAGCTCCCTCCCAGTTTTACGGGTTGGTCCTGCATGACCTTGGTTTTTCTTGTTTCAGTGGCATCAAATAAGATCTTGCTCTAATCACTGTACAAGCAAATCTTTGGAATCGAATATAAAACACAGAGTAACAGATCTGATCGCCTGCTGGTTGGATACCAGCTATGATGGCTCCTACACGTAATACCAGTGTTTACCATCTCAAGAAATATAGCAAACTGGTAAAATACATAAACCTTTTAGTGTATGTTGTTAAAATTTTATGGGCTTGTCCTATGGTAGCAAAATCTTAAAAAATGATGCCATTCATTTGTTTTATTCCTGAAATAAAACACAAATCATATTGAGCGTGGTGAGTTTTCCATCAGGAGTGAGTTTTTATAATACTGACCTTTTATAGCAAATTTTTTTTATAGTCATAAAGATTAGTATTGATTTGTAGATAACTATGGTAAGTACCGCTCAATATTTTGTAGGTCAAAATTCTTTCTATGGTCATACTTCAGTGTAAGCAAAATCCTGCAGTCCTGTATAAAGTTTCCCAATGAGTAATGGGTCTCAACGAAATGCAGATTCACTCCCCATGTAATAAAATCTGGTAAAAAAAAAAAAAACCCAAAACTGAAAAATAGTTCCTCCCGCTTTAGTGATTATTTAATTCATGCATTTCAGTAAGACAAAAATCATATTAAAAAATGTTCCAATTTAGACACAGAGTCAGCCTACGTGTGGATCTCCAAAGAGGAACGGGATATTGGTAGAGGGAAAATAAAGGCATTAGAAAGAAAGACAGCCGGGGAAGAAGAAAAGTCGGAGACTCTTAAGTGAAGACCACAAGACGTTTTTCTAAGCTACAATTTGTAATTTTCGATCGACATGCTTTGGAAGGTCCAGTTGACAGGAGAGTGACAGGGAGGGCTGTATACTCATAGGAAAAAGGCCCAAGGCCTCCGCTGCAGTCTGTCCTGCCCTAAATGCAGGAAGTGTTTGAGATTCATGGAGGAGAAGCAGAGGGAGCTGGCTGCTTCAGCCTCACTCCAGAAGGCCTGGGCCCTGGTCAGGTACAAATGGCTTTGACACTTGCGTCTCTCCTTTTTTTAACCTCCCATATATAACAGGTAGATCATTTGTAGTGCTTCCCCAAGGAAACACTATGGCATTTTGTAAATTCTTCCTGCGCTGGACTCTCCTGGGTATTGTAGGAAGTTTTCCATTTTCACCTCGCTGCCTACAAAATACTAGTAACCTAACTACAGTCATCACAAGTGAAAGGAGTAAAGTAAAAGACAGAGAACAGGGAGACAGACCACATGGAACTGAGAAGGGGAGAAACAGGATGGAGGGCAGGGGAAGGGGAAGTAAAAAGGGCCAAGATGCCATTCTCTGTGATGAATATATTTATTATGTATTGCAAACATACACTAATTTAAAAAGGGGAGGAAATACTCCGGTACTTTCCCAATGTCCCCTAGAGGGTGGTGCTTCCTCTGGTTGATTATCAGCAATACCTGTTCAGCTCTGTAGTTGGTTTCATCTCTGGGAAGTGTTCGGTGTTATTCATTTTCACCATATGGAAGAAGGTACGGGGGAAGCATGCATGTTATACTTTGGAAGTCCTATAAAATATCACTCATTTTTCATGACTTAAACCACTATGATCATTGCCTTCCGGGAGAGTCTTTGGTTTCCTCAAACGGGTGGTTCCTCCTCTGGGTTGGCCTAGACCCACCATATACCTCCAGTACAACACTGTCAGCACCTGAGTCTGTCCTCCCCCGTGGCCCAGGCAGGGACTCCTCTGAGGGTGCAGACCATAACTTATTTCTTCTCTTTTTGCCAGTAAACAGTGTAGTTCTGTTATGTAACAGGCACTTTATAAAGCACTGCTAGATGAGCAAATGGAGGAGATAATACTAACATCGAGTCTTTTGCTTTTTCCACATGAGTGTTCTTTCCCCAAAGAAGTTGTCCCTGTTTTCAGCTTAGTGAGCAAAGATGGCATCAGGTTGATGATGACAATCACACAACAAAAATAATCAGACATGCTGTTAAGACTGAACCTGAATCAGTGATAAGCATCATTACTGGAGAGCTTACTCTGGAGCAGGCACTGTGGTAGCATTTTATTTGTCCTATTTTGAGGAGTCCTTCACAGAGAATAGTGAGGAAGTGAGGTATCTCAGGTGCAAACTCTGGGGTTCCGCTCTGTATGTGTAGCGCCCCAAGAGTGAGTGTGTGGCTCACCCTAGTCCCAGGCCTGCCTCTTGGTCCTTCTTCCAAATATTTTTTCTTCTCATTTTGTATATGAAAAGGCTGTGAAAATTAAAATAACCTGTCTGTTCCAACAGAGAGGGCAAAGGATGCAGGAAGAGATCAGAGCTGAGCCCATCTGATTGTGAAAAACTACCTTTTAGCCATTAGGAACAGGACTGGCTGCAGGCTGGGCACCATTTGTGACTGGACTGCTCTAGATGAGCTCAGAATCTGAGCAGAAGCAGTGAGAAGATTCAAAGAATTCACCACTATCCTTCCAAAGCCAAACGTGAGGTCCACACACTTAGTACCTACCACAGATGACAGGTGCAAAAACATCAGCACACAACAGAGCGGGGGAAATACACACACAAACAAAGCAATCAGTCCTCTGCCACAGATAGGCTTAGAAGCACGGCATTAGGTTATACTAGGGAAATAAGGACACCTTTTTTGGTAGTTTTTTTTACATCTTTGAAGTTATAGGATGAACTGAAAGATAAGGTCTGAAGAGAGTAATGAGGTGAAAATTTCTCAGATTCTGTTTTTAGTTATTTAATTTTCCTTTTAAAAACATTTACAGTAACTCGTACATATGAGGTTTGATCACAAAATGCAGTGAATGTTTAAATTTTTAAAAAAAAATTTATTACAGTACAAGACACACTGTCATTAGTTCCCCTCAAAATCCTCCCCTCACTTTGAACACACTCATCCCGTCGTCCTTGCTACTTCCTGCAGCAGCTCTGGCATCCTCCTTCCTGAGGGTCTTTAGTTGTGCTGTCCTGGCTGCCTCAATGTCCTCAATGGATCCAAAATGTTTCCCTTTCATGGTCATTTTGACTTTGGGGAAGAGTCAGAGTTGTATGGTTCCAGGTGCAGTGATTAAGGTGGATGAGGACACGGCTTCATGTTTTCACGAGCTGCTTTCCCTTGGATGGCCTTCAGCAGCAGTATTCACTATATATATTTTTTTAATCTTACCTCATAAAGACACAAAAGAGGGCTCCAGAGCTGCTTCAGAAAGTAGCAAGAATGATGGGACAGGTGTGTTTGAAGCAAGGGGGAGGCCTATGAGGAAATTAATGGTAGTACGTCTTCTATTGCAATCTATTTTTAAAAATTTAAACATTCACTGTATTTTGTAATTGCACCTCATAGACTCAAAATTGTTCATGATGTAGTCTCAACATCCTGCGTGACTGTCTTTCATCTTATGTACTGCTATGATATGATATAACAATACAATAAACACTCACAAGCGACCACCCAACCTGGGAATCCGGCCAATTCCATTAACTTTCAACCACTTAAACACTCTTCCACGATTCTGTTTGCTTCTCACTAAGAATTATCTGCATCTTTGCTATGAATGTTGTTGCTTGGAGCTGTTCATCCTCTTCCACGCTCATGATATTCTGTGGTGTGAGTGTCTTCATGATCTCCCTGATGGACTTGTGTATTGTGGCAAGCCACAAGTCTACAGCCCCTCAGATGCAGGGTCACCCTGCAGCGCCTGTCTCATGGCGATGAGGACAAGCCTTGGAAACAGCTCATGGTGGTCAGGAATGGGTGCCTGGGAGAGCACAGGCTCATTTTCTGTCTCTGGGGTGCTCTTGGAAGGCCTTCCCTGCATACATGCCTTTTCTATTGTCTGTCTTTTCTTTAGCTCTTTAAGTTATTTATACTTTGGGTTTATCATGTAAGAGAAGCTATGTGCTATTTAAGCTTCTTATGTGTCTCATTTAGTTCATTTAACATAATGGTCTCAAAGTGCACAATCTTTTACGTGGAAATGCAAAAATATTCCATCAAAAGACTGCTAGAACTAATAAACAAGTTCAATAGTGTAGCAGGATACAAAATCAACACACAAAAACCAATTGCATTCCTGTACACCAGTAATGAACTCACTGAAAAAGAAATTAGGGAAACAATACCATTCACAATAGCTTCAAGAAAAAATTGAATACTTGGGAATTAACCTAGCCAAGGAAGTGAAAGACCTGTACACTGAAAACTACCATACTCCAAAAAAGGAGATCGAAGAGGACATTAGGAAATGGAAAGATGCCTCTTGCGCCTGGATATGGAAACCGATATTGTCAAAACAGTCATATTACCGAAATGGATATATAGATTTAATGCAATTTTATATTCTTTAGAGATCTCAGTACCTCTTACTAACCAATTACCTGTTACTGCAATCACCCGTTATAGTTAATATTCTGTTGAAGTTTAACATTCTCTGAGCTACCATGTCACTTTGTTGTCTTGACGGGCCCTGGCTGACTTAGTTTGTTTCTACTGTTTTTATTCTTATAAACAACATGCATATGAACACTCTCGTACATGTCTCCTGTGCACACACGTAAAAATTTTCTTTGGTAGAGTAACACAACTGCACAACCACAAAATAAACTTCTAAAGATAACCTCAGATCTTTGCCATTTATTAGCCCATCGTTTCATAATCTCTCTGTCACTTTTCATTGTCTAATGTCTCCGTTTTTGTCAATCACAAGGCAGAAAATGATCCATCCTTGTAGTCTGGATTTGTGTTCATCTGATTAAAGGTGAATTTGAACACACTTTCATATTTTCACCGGCCATGTGCTCCTTTGCTCCTTAGACTTCTGTCGTGTCTACTTACTTTTCTACTGAATTGTCTTTTTTCACTTTGATTTTTACAAATTCTTCATATACATTTTCCTTCCTTTGTTATGTCACAAAAGTTTGTCTATTTTTTTATTTTTTTAAAAAATCTTTTTAAAGGAGGATTTCTATGAGCAGACTTTTTATATTTTAATGTAGTCAAATTCATCATTCCTATTTTACAGTTAATGTATGTTCTTTGAAAAATTCTTATTGATGCTAAAGCCAAATATGTTTGCTCTTATATTTTCCAAAAATTTTACATGTTGTTGTCGCAGTGTGAGTGCAAAATGTTGCTGTCTGTGTATGGGGTGGGGTTGCAGTGCCATTTAATTTTCCCACGTATGAAATAATTCCTGGACTTATTTCCTCTCCTTTTTCACTCTGCTTTTCTGTACTTCTTTTCCCGTATGTGAAAAATCCTTCTGACTGGATTCTTTCTGTGTTCTCCGCTCTGCTCTGATATGGACCTTGTTTTTCCTTATAATAAAGACAGTTGACGTGATGGGGGGATGATAATCTTCCATATAAGAATGTCAGCCAACACGAGGGAACGATGATAATTGCACGCAAAGAGCAACTGGCGGTGACAGAGTCTATCAAGCATTGTGCTGGGCGATTTAACACATATTTCATCCTCCACCCTGGCAGCGTCCTCCGATTATACTCGTCACTCAGAATTCACATATGAGGAAAATGAATCTCAGGGTGGTCATGTGACTTGCCTGGTCTCATCCAGTGTGTAAGTGATGGAGGCCAAGCTGTGAATCCAAATTCTGTGTTCTTTCTGCTATGCTATATTGTTTTTCTAAATCATCCAAATTGAATTATGCACATCTTTAAGAACTGAAGCTGGAGTAGGATCAATGTAAGAATAATTTTATAATTCATTTCAGGCATTTCACGGAGTTGGAAGGCCCGCCTTGGAACACAGAGTGGAGATGAAATGTGAGGCATCTGGAGGCTTGTCCTTGGCACTCAGCATGGGCTTGGGGCCATCGGCTCATTCTGCCACCTACCAGCTGGCCATTGGATAGTCACATACCGCGGGGCGGGAGCGGGTAAGGTAGATCCATGGCAACATGCGGGAGGGAAAAGAGCAGAAACCAGAAAGATCACAGTCAAATGCGGCGCTTCCGCTTCTGGTTAAGTGTTCTTGGGAAGCCGCTTTGCCACTCTGAGCCAAAGGCACCTTGCGTGCTTGCTGTCGGACCGGAAGTACCTGTTAAATGTATCACGAGGAGTTGCACACACATTAGGCGATTAGCAGATCGCAGCTCTTTCCTGCCCCTTGCAAGTGGCTGAGACAAGAACAGGAAGCGACTTTCCAGCCTGCTCCTGGAACTCTTTCCCTGAAAATATTCTTCCCCACGAGGGATATTTGTTTTCCCAGTGATACGCCTTCTACCCATTCACTCTCTGGTCCCTACCTTTGTTTTTAGCTTTGACAAAAATAGTGATTAAAAGATTCAACAGCTTTTCTCTCTCTCTCTTTTTTTTTTTTTTTTTTTTTTGAGACAGTGTCTGTGTAGTTAGCTCAAGGTGACCCTGAACTCACTGAGTAGCCCAGGCTGGCCTTGATCTTGCAGTGATCCTCCTGCCTCAGCCTCCTGAGTGCTGAGATTACAGGCTTGCTCCCCCACACCTGGCTGAAATCCAGCAGCTTTTGAATGGCAGCTACAGGCCCTAGGTAACGGTCCATATCTGAGAAACATTTAGGATACATCAGGCACTATGTAAGTGCTATGAGAGTCTCAACTCGTGTAGCCCTCAGAGTAATGCTCTGAAGGAGGCACTAGGGTTGCTCCCATCTTGAAAGACAAGGCAGCTGAGCACTGGAGAGATTATACAACATGCCCAGAGTCACTCTGTTCCCAAGTTTAGTTTTAAGGACTCTGATGAGCTTATTTGCTTGGATGCAAAGGAATTCGCACTACAGTAAGGAAACAGGACCCCAGAAATCCACCCTTCAGAAAGGAAAGGAAGGCAGCTTTGGCTCCCAGACTCGTACTCGAGACAGGTAGCAGCACTTCGGCTCGCTTTATGCTTTAGTCCCAGGACCACGTCTCTGAGCAGGACTTTAAAAGCAAATGGCACACATGCTCTAACAGACTGCTATTCCAAAGAAGTTTGGGGCTTTCTTTCAGGTAAATCTAGACTCAAAAATGTATCTGAAGTGTCCAAGGCAGGTCTAGGAAATGTTCGGTGACAAGAATTAAATACAAGAAATATGCAGAGTAAGTGCGGGAAAGGGAATACTGTGGGGGGAAAGGGGTGTAAAATAGGGTAGAGGAGGAGGGAGGTAAATCAGGATCCTACATTCATGTTTGAAAATACCACACTGAGACCCCGTATTGTATAAAATAGGGAGTAATAAAATATTTTTACAAAGAAATCCACAGTTGAAGACAATTTCCTTAATAAAATCTATATTCATGCAACTAAGTAGAATTTGCACACGTATTACCAAAGTGTATCATGGAAGGGAGAGTTTGCCAAAGTCAGGCCGGATACAGTATCCAAGTCTCATGGTTGTGAGGTCTCAAAGGGAAGTGATGGCATTTAAAAGAGTAATTTACAATTAGTCTCCAAACATCCGTCTCTACTTTATGGTAGTTAGCATCTGCCTGCTCCATTGCTTCAACAGCTATCAGTTGTTCGCAATTTTTTGATATTATTTGTGATAACTGCCAAGCACATCGTCCAAATCAATTGCAAAAGGAGATCAGTCATTTTGGGAAAGAAGTAAGATGTCGTGGCTTGGACGGAGTTGATATTACATACCACTGGGTCACACACGAAGCCGTTAGCAAATCAGCACCCGGCCGAGACTGAGGAGAGAAAATTTAGAAAGGATGACAGCAGGATGGACGTCAGAGGAGATTAATTTAAACATCAAAACCCTCAGGGAGATGAATGAAGGCCTTGATTTTTCTTTTTGCTAAAAATACACAATCCTGATGCTGCAAGAAAGTCTGCATGTGAATTGGAAAATGTCTTCCTGTCCTGTAACACAGTATTTTCTGCTTGGCGAAAACAATGCCTCTCGAATTCTAAGATGTATCTAATCACAACTACAGCCTTCATTTCAACATAAGGTAAAAGCTTATTCTAATCTCTGTTTGTAATACAATTCACAAATGAAACTTGCCCATATATATATATATATATATATATATATATATATAAAAAATAATAAGCTTAGTCTCTTCACAAAACCATTATGCAGTTATTTATTTAATTCTTTTGTAGTACTGGAGATTGAACCCAGGGCCTTCACACTGACCTATACTCCCAGTCCTTTTTTATTTTGAGACAGGGTCTTGATAATTTGTTAAATTGCCCAGGATGGGCCTGAACTTGCAATCCTCCTGCCTCGGCCTACCAGTGTGCTGGGATTATAAGCATGTGGCCCATTGTTATTTGAAGGTAAATATATACATATATGTATATGTGTATATATATATATATAAACTGTGTATGTCTATTGTGTTGAAAAACAATTCCTAGGAAGGATAAAATCCAAGTTTCCACTCAGTTAACAAGCAAGTACCGTTTGGGTGTCCACAGCAACACAATGATCAGAAGCTGAATTGCCTGATTAGAAGATAATGTTTAGAAATAACTCCACGGTAGCCCAGTCTGGGTATCTGGGTATGGACAGAAAAGAGGAACAAACAAAAAGATCTCAGGTGACTCCAGACAATAGATAGAAGCTCTCAGTTGTGTGCATAAAACTAGGGGCTCTTCATTGATAGGAAGTTATTGACAATCACGTTTCTCAATCTAACAGTGCACCAAGCTGTGCTAAAGGAAAAGCGATTTACTTTATTAATCACTGACTCATTGTCTTTGGTAGAGCACTCTGCATTTTGGAACGAAATCAGAGTTCACTGAGTCCTCTTCTACCAGCTCTCACATGCTGCTTGCTAACTCCCTTCCCCTGTGGGGAAGGTGCTTATTCCTGGCTTGGAGGAGGAAATCCCAGCCCTGCTCGCAGCCTGCAAAAAGCCCAGGCACAGGAAGACCCTGCACCCTTCAGACACACATTTCTTTGCCATCTGCCCACAGATCTCTACAACACTGCGCTGTGAAGTTGTAATGGACAGAGGAGAGGAGACTCCCATTTGAATTTTTATAGCAGTGCCACAGTGTGTTACTGGTCCCGTGGGAGGACCCAAGGACAAAAGGGGTGGCAGAGGGGTGAGCAAGGGTTCTTTTAACCAAAGGAAACATGCTCTCCAAGCAGTTCTTGGGCCAAGTCTTGATGGCTTCCGTGGACACAGGGCTGAAGTGACTAACGATGACCAGGGTGGCCAGGACTATGTGGGGTAAAGAGGACAGTCAGCAATAGCCAAGCCCAGAGGAAAGAGCCACATCTTGCCCATTTTAAGGGAGGTCATTCTTCCAAAGGCTGAGAATGTGTACCATGAAAGTGGAAGTTTTGGCGGCTTTCTTAAACTACCACGAAGCCAGGTTAGCACAAAATTGTCTATGTGGAAAGTTGTAAACTTCCTGCTTCTTTCATTGACACAAGTCTGTTTAGATGATTTCCCGCTTCTGTAGCGGGTCCTGGTAGCTTGTGCTGTAAAGGGACTTTCTCATTTCGTCTAAGTTGTCATGTTCTTTGGCCTGACTTTTTCATAATATTTCCTTACTATTATTTTATGATGTTTAGACTCTGTATTTCATTAGCATCCTCCCTTCTGC
This sequence comes from Hystrix cristata, assembly GCA_004026905.1. NCBI lineage: Eukaryota > Metazoa > Chordata > Mammalia > Rodentia > Hystricidae > Hystrix > Hystrix cristata. Next base: position 80,704 of record PVJO010005976.1, read on the forward strand.
TCTTTATAGCTCATGTCCTCTTTTCTTGATCACTCTGGACACGGTTTTATCAATTTTATCAAAACAAACTTTGTTTACACAGAGTTTCCTTAGTTTCTCTGATTTTTAAAGCCCATATACCTGATTGCTGTAATATTAAAAGAGATAAAATGCATGTGAAACACAATAGATTGTGGCCTGTTGTGAGCGTTCCATGCATGATTAGTTTATTAATATTATTTTATTAATCATCTACATTGCTTTTCCTTTCATGATGTAATTTTCCTCGTGCACTTTGACAATTTCCGTCACAAGCTTATCTCATGTGTGAATTTCATTTCTTCCCTTTCGATGGTTTCTAGCAGTGCCCTAGTGCCCTCTTCTTGGTGGGATTCAGATCTAGATCATATTACCATCTTGAGTTTCCACCCCCCAAAGCCACTGTGAATCAGCTTTCAGAAATATTAGGCAGCTAGTCCGACATCTTGGTCAAGCAAATATCTCTGCTCCCTGCCAATCCCTTGGTAGCTTTGTAGTTTTTATGCATCCTGCTTAAAAGTGGTGGCTCTGTCTCTGCTTTTGACATAAAGAACTGCCCTTCTAGCTGAGCTTCTTAGGGTGTGAGTGTGAGCAGAATTGGGGTGAGAACTATTCACTTATACTATGCTGTGAATGGTGGCTATTTGCTCAACCACACATAATGATCATGTGTGCTGGATCTTCATGTTCACTTTACACATGTCTGACTCCTAAATGATTCTGCCTGTTTCTGGTTCTAGAGTCCAGTAAGATGATAGGACGTAGGGCTCACGAGGCTGGTAGCATTTTTGAAAAGCATGCTGCCTTTTGACATATCTTTATCTACTTGGATCTGTAATTTGGAGGGGAAGGTGGAAAGTTAGAGTTTATCTGGGAACTCACAGCCCTAGCCAGACTGAAAGCCAGCATTAATTTTAACAGTAAAAATTTTGAAACAGCCTAAATACCCAGCATAGGAGAATAGTTAACTACATTATTGTACTTTCTCAGTATGGGATTTTATGCAGCCTTTTAATGTTTTTTACGTAACTTTAATGACATTTGGAAATTCTAATGGTAACTGGGGAAGTAAGCTTTTAAAACTGCCCATGCACTATAATATCAACTAAGTAAAAATAGTGCACGCTGCCTGATCACACATAAAGAGCCTGGAAGGAACTACTATAACATATTGAGGTTCTCTGCACGGTGTGTCGGTGAGTGGTTCTGTCGCTAAATAAATATTTTCACATCTGTAAGGTTTTCACAACCCACTTATATTTCCTTGATAAGCAGGAAGTATAACGAAAGCGGCAGCCCACTCCTGCATTGGGCTTACCTGGGAGGAGGCATTTAGTGTCCCCTCTCTTCTGTACCCAGCCTGGGATCACCTAGACTCAAACAATGCTGCCAGCAGGAGGAGCTGACATGTGGGCAGTAAGGACCTCCCGGCCCGTGGTGCCCGCCGATGGTCTGCTAGTCTTTAACACTCCATGGGCAACCGATCATGCCCTCCTCCGCTGAGGGACAGACAGCTGTGATGTCCTCTCAGCCACTCCACGACAGGGTGCGTGCGCTCCAACACTGCAATCTACCTGCAGGATCTGGAAGCCACTGCACACAGCAGGTGCTCAGTACAGTCTGGCTGAAATCATGCTCACTCGCATCATTACATTACTTTTCCCCCTCTGTGCTAGGGATCGTAAAGAGGGGGAAATAAACTACTGGGAACTCAGAGTCACTGGACGGATTCCCACAGCTGGGCGCCTCTCAGTGTCCTGCTCCGGAATGCGAGCTTTGGGACGGAAACAGGCATGTTCCCAGTGGTATTGTCAGAGGGGCTCCCTGGGTGTGAGTTACTGGTTTTGTGCCCATCACAGTACAGGGTGGTCAGACTACATGGCGAATATTTACATTTCAGACATTTATTATAGTAAAAGGTGTACTGCTATGAATCCCCCTCAGAATCCCTCAATTCCAACACACTTATCCCACCCTTCTCGCCACTTTGTGGAGCAGTTCTGGAAATACTCCTTCCTGCATGTCTTTATGAAGTGCGATAAAAAAATACAGTGACTGCTGCTGCCAAGAGCCATCCAACAGAAAGGCAGTTTGTAAAAACATGACGCTGTGTCCTCATTCACCTTAGTCACTGCATCTGGCACCATGTGACTTCTGGTTCTTCCCCAAAGTCAGAATGATTGTGAAAGGGAGACAGTCTGAATCCATTCGGGACATCGAGGCAGCCAGGACAGTGCAAGTAAAGACCCTCAGGAAAGAGGACTCCGGAGCTGCTGCAAAGAGTGGCAGGGACCACGGGACAAGCATGTGTGAAGCAAGGAGGAGGATTTTGAGAGGGATTCGTGGCAATATGCCTTTTATTGTAACAATATGTTCTCGTATTTTTCTACCACACCTTGTAGTGGAGAAGCCCAGAGGGACCAGAGGGTTCTTTTTCTGTGATATTATCATCATTAATTATTATATTGATAATATATATGTGTAAATAATATAAAGTATCAAACTACCACTGGGCTCCAGGAACTTCACTGGACACTTTACCCACCTCATATCTAATCTTCACTACTGCTCCTCAAAGTAGGAACAATCGTTGCCAAATGTAGATGGAGAAACTGAGTTTCACAGAGAGCCAACAATTTTCCAAAGTCATTTGGTGGAGGAGCATGGATTAAAGGGTAGGTCTATTTTATTTTAAATCTTCTGCTCTTAAAGGCTGCAGTGGTCTCTTCACAAACATAAAGACAGTTTGATGGCAAAGAAATATGGGAAGTTGCTAATAGTAAGAGCTGAGACGGGGGGAAAAAGGCCAATTTCCCTGGGCCGATGTTTGAATTAAAGGTTCTGGCTGGTATGAGCCACAGTTAAACTGGCACCAATTAGAGTCAAGTGTAATGAAAAGTAAATACAGCTGAGCTGCTAGGCCGGCTGCTCTAGCCCAGCGTCTGTCAGCACTTCTAATACGCACTGAGTTTTTTCAAGGAATTATATGGGTTGTAAAAGTATGAGCTGGGGTGGGACTTAAAAAGGAAAAAAATCACCATTTAAATAGCTCTTTCCACATGCGTTTTCTAAAGTTTCCCAAAATTGGTTTGGAACTCTAACCATGGAGTTAGCACCCATTTAAATACCCTAGCACAGTTCTGACTGGCCTCCTCCTCCCTGTGAGGCTCTCACTGTCTCCCAGAAGTCCACTATAGCAGTATCTGGTGCCATGTTCCAAGAGCCGGAAGAGAAGGATGGAAGGCCCAGAAAAAACCATGGATGTGGGTGTCAGGGGAATGTTATGTCTGTAGCACCAGGATGTTGGGGGGATGCTATGTTTGCAGCACCAGGATGTCGTGGGGGGATGTTCCATTTGTAGCACCAGGATGTTTGAAGACCAACGACCATGTTGTTAAGAACAAAGTTGGAGCTGGGGAGGTGGCGTTCAGTCATAATCCCAAGAATGTAGTACGGTAACTATAGAATATCATGACTAAGAAGGGACAATTGGAAGTTCTTGTTCTGGTTTTAATTAATTAGCTAATGATTTCTGAGAAGAACTGGAGACCTGAATACAGAAAACCATGGTGGAGGCTCTGCTACTGTCTCAGCTTTGGACAGTGTTCGTGCTGCCTAATCATTGTGGGCTTTAATGAAATTCCAAATGGAAATTATAATTGATATAAATCACGGCACTGTGAGATATGCAAATAACGTGTGTAGAAATAGTTCTGTAACTTTTAAAGGAATACGGGAATGGAATGAAAGGTAATCAAAGAAGCATTCGTTGATCTTTCTGTAAGGGTCCTCTCCTTACAGACAGAAACACAAATAAGACACGCTGTTTACATGCAAAAATACTCCAAGGCAAAGTTGGACCAAAGGGCGTGTGGCCGGTGCTCACATCTGAGGCACAGGGGCTGAAGCCAGGACTCAGGGGACTGAAAACAAGCAGCCTGCTCCTATGTCGCCAGGAAGGACCAGGAAAGAAAAGAGGTGATATGAGATTCCACCCCAGAAGCCTCACCGATCTACAATTCAATCATCGCCCATTAACGTGGCTGCTCACAGTTTTGGGGTTCCTTGATGTCCATTCTCAAAGAGGGTCGTACTTAACACTCAAATAATGCTTCTGCATAAGCCGGACAGGAGAATGCAAATAACCTCAGGCACAGTGTCTCTCAACTTGACTCTATACAGGCCTCCAGACAAGATTCTTTTTTTTTTTTTTGTGCCAGGGATCGAACTCAGGGCCTTGTGCTTGCTAGGCAAGCAGTCTAACCACCAAGCTAAATCCCTGGCTAGACAAGATTCTTACTTTCGTATATAGCAGCTCAAAACCTACATTGCTAAAAACTTCCTCGTCAGAAGTGAGAAACACTGAATTTAGACTTCTCATGAGCTCCAAGTATCACAGTGAGAAATCACTAATGCAAATTTTTTTTATCTTACTGCAGAGAAACCCTTGTAGGTACTTGCTGACCGCAGGGTGTGTGTCAAATGCTATACTGCCTTTCGACCTGCTCTATCTCCATGTATCTTCACCGTGGGTCTGAATCTTTCCACTGAAGACATCTCCACAGCTTCCAACTCAGGGCGGAGGTATTAACCTGCCCCTTCGCTCTAACACTCAAGTAGCTGAAGCAGCGATGACAAAAGTGTGCCCAGAGCCATTATACAATCAGGAGCTTCCCTGTAGGAGACCCCAGAGTACCTGTCACTTAGTTCATTGTGGGCGTGGCTTCCTCTCTCCTCCTCCAGGAAGACTAACATCCCCCGCTCTCTTCAAATTCTTTTCCTCACTGCAGTTCTGCATTCTCACACGTGATCTTTATTAAAAAGAAAAAACAAAAAACTGCCACCATTTCCCTCTACTTCCCATCCACCAGCCACAAACTCACCCCATCCATCCTCTCCCCAACCCCTTTTCTCTCAATTCTGAGAATAAATTCCTTTTCTTCCTGCATCTCCGTGTCCCCTCCCCTGATAGCTCTTCTCTTGATGTCCTTGACTTGAGTTTTTTAACCATGCAAGTTCATTAATTTCCCACCATGCCTACATTTCCTGCATCTTAAATCACCTTTCTCTTCCTCTCTCCTCCCACTACAAACATAATTAAGTCTCTTCTACACTGAGCTGTGAGCGTCTCTGATGCTGTCTTCCTTCTAGCCTCTGCAATCTCTCTTCTTTCCTTCCCGTCCAAACTTCTTGAAGGGATGTTCTCTCTCTCCATCGTCACCTCCCACTCACCACTCAGTCCATTTAACCCACGTCTCAGGCACTCTCCTTCAGTAAATTTGAGTTTGCCAAGGTTCCCAGCTATGTACCCTGGCCAAGTCCGGTGGATATTTTTGTTTCTTATCTGTAAAATATAGTATTAATACTTATCAGGTTGTTTAAAGAATGGAACCACAGAAGAATGGAAACTTCTTAGTACAGGTCTCGCACAGAACATACTGTAAGCATTTAATAAATGTTTTCTTTCCTGTCCTCCTCTACTCGTCACTATTGCTATTTCGGGACTGTTCCTACATTTTGTGACATTTCATGACGTTGACTGTTTACTGCTTCTTGTTCTCTGACTATTCCTCCTGCCACAGGCCAGGGTCATCTCCCTTGTCCCAAGCAGATGTTTCCAGACCCTATCTGGGCGTTTTCTCATCTTTCTACTCTCAGTCTCCCTGGTGTGACTGCCGTATTGCCATGTCTGCTGTCCCCACCCGCACATCAGTCTCACTTCAGACCCGGCCTCGAGCTGTGTGACCAGACTGCGGGACATTTCCATCTCTGTAGGACTGAGCACATAGTTTATACTTCTGGCCGGATTCAGGGGCTGTCTTGGCCTCTCTACAGCCCTGGCCAGCGTCCTTACACCGTAGTAAAGCACAAACCTTGACTCCAAGCCGGACAGCCCAGCTGGTGTGTACGTGCATGTATGCACACATTTGCGGTCTATGTGCGCACACACGTGTGCATGCACATGCGTGTGAATGTGCAGCTCTGGACTCTGCTGCCTTCTGTTAGACACAGAACACATTTGGCACTAGGCGGCCTTGGCACAGCTGCCACGTGGCATGTGGCCACCTAGAGAGAAGGGAAAGAACGGAGGAGCGGTTGGCTAAGGAGGAGCCTGCACCAGCCGCAGGCAGAGGGGATTTTAAAGAACCTGTCATGGTGATATGGAAGCTCTTGGGCCTTATCTAGAAGAATCATGGCAGAGAAAAATCGCATCTTAAAGCCTGAGAGACTAAAGTGAAAGTTTATTTCCAGGTCTCATTCACAATGCTAATTTCTTAGCTCTCAACTTTCTATAAATATGAGCCGAATTGTTGGCACGTGAAAATACCACATCCCTAAACCTGGCAAAAATGTAAGCGCTTGGATTGTGGATTTAGACAGATCTAGGTTCAGAGCTTGGCTTTTCCAGCTAACCGTAGGACTCCAGTCAACTTATTTCACTTCTCTGAGCCTTGAGTGTCTGTAACAGGGTAACAGCACCGGACTGGAAGCATTAGTCATCCATACACATGACATTTAAAGAGCTCCTAAGTTCTTGGAATCAAGTGGGGCGGAGACCTGCCCAGACACCTCAGACACAGCCTGACCCTCGAGAATCCCAGTGAACACATTCAGGGAAGAGGCACTGGGTGTCTCCAGGGAGTGGAGCAAGGAAGCAGACAAGGGTCTCACTCGGAAGATGAGGACATAATTGATGAAGAGAAGGAGCCAGGCAGACGAGAGGGACCAGGCAGGACTTGAGAGGTCTGCAGGGAGTTTGTGCAAAGATCCCAGCAGGACTAGCAGGGATGCAGGAGAAATTCCGGAAGCACAAACATGGAGCCCTCCACGTACTCACTTTCAGTGGCCCAGGATGGAGGACAGAGATCACCAACCGGAGAAGTGCAAAGGAAGAGGGGCCCTCGAGTGTCGGTCACCACTGTAGCAGGAAAAGAAATGAACAGCTCGAGTGTGTGGAGACCAAGACCAGAGGAGGGCTGGAAGTCTGGAATCCTGCACATTTCCAGGAAGTGGACATTGGTGCAAATATTTCTGATGGCTGAGTATCACCCAGGTTCTTGGTGACTCAGGCAGAACTATTTCAAAGGACTCATAAGACTGGAAGGCCTGGCCTCGGACAAGAGGACTCCTGATGTTTCCAAACTGGAAGGCACAGAGACGTAGGAAATACAGGATTCTCTTTCTGGTGGTTTCTAACTTGTGCACAGCAACACAAATGCTATTCGCTCGTAGTAAAGGCAAGCTTGCAAGGTGCAGGAGAGGAGGGGAGCTCCAGGAGAGGAGGGGCAGCTAGCATGGGCTGTGAAGGGTGAGCCACATGGAGGCGCAGGATGCGTGGTGGGATTTCCGGACGTGTAGAGGGATTTATAGCAGCGTCACAGACCCAGGTGGAGAGAGGGGCTCAGTTTGGAGCAGTGGCGGCCACACAGCTGTCCTTTTCCACACTGATATCTCACATTCGGGGGCAGTACAGAGAAGATAATGGCTAGACTCAGTTTCCAGATCTCCAGATGAGTATAAAGAACAAGCAAAGTCAGGACAATGTTGGGGGTCCACAAAGCCAAATAAGTGCACTAGTGACGTCGTGGAGGAGCCAAGAAGCAGCTGGTGGACTTTTGGCAGGTGTGGTCAGACACAGACAGGTCTACATTCAAGGCTTCAGAGCTGGAACAGCGCCAGGGAGTGGCTGGCCCTAGTGCAGTCATGGCAGTGGGTGGCTGAGTTGGGATGGAAGGGAAGTGGCAGGAACCGGAAGATCGTGCGCAGCTGAGTCAGCCAGGTGAGGGCTGCCCCTGGGCAGAGAGCAATCTTGAGACACAGGAGTCAGGATCTTTGAGGGGAGGACAGAGCTCAGGGGCAGAGCAGCTGCCGGGGAGGTGACATGGATCCCCAGGTCTGGAGAAGAAGAGCATGAGTGAACGCATGCGGGTGACAGATTTGGCCTCCCAGTGGTAGTAACTTAGCAACATGCTATTCTCCTCCAGCTCCTTGCACACCTGTGCAAAGCCAGAGTCTTTCCAGAGTCCCTGATTATGGTGCTGAGCCGGTCCCATCCCTCACTTAGAGGGACAGCCCCTGAAGGTAGAAATGCACTCACCAATGGAACCCTCAGTGGGGCTCCAGCCTCGTGGTCAGGAAACGGTAGGCCCCAGATCAGCCAGATCAGAGCAAGGCCATCACCAGCTGAAGATGACTACTTGGGAGCCACAGATGAAGTGTTCTCTGCATGCAGAAGGAGTGTGGCCATCAACAATGTTTCAGGGGACCCGGGACACCTGCAAAGGAAACGGAGCTGGTTGAGGCCTTTGTGAGGTGGTTCAGTGTCTGGCCCTGCCCCAGAGTCCACCCAGAGTCTTGGCCTGGCCTGGGTAGGCCCAGGCCCAGCCCCATCAATGGCCAGACGCTGACATACAGACAGCCACCTGCAAATGGAGCTGGGTTTAAAGTCCAGGTAATAACTGGGTGGTGACTGTTTGTCTCGGACCAACACACGGAACACAAAGAGGCTGCACTTTTCCCTACAAGGCAGGCAAGGCAGACAAATATTAGCTCTTGGAAACAGAGGGAAGTTATCCCTTCTCCCAACAGCACTTTCCAAGCCATCAATCTTCTGGGATTTCTATTGCTTTAATCACCAAGGTTGTTTATTTGGAGCAGTTCCTGAGAGAATGAAGTGCCCTTGGCCTTCATCTGCTGTCCTTCCACTGGAGGACGGAGCCCTGGGGAGGCTCAAGGGATTACTTGGAGAGGCCCTGAGACACAGGAATCTGCCTTTCTCCTCCCTGGTGTGGCCTGGTCAAGGCCATAAACTGAAAGGTTGGGTTTACGGTCAGGTGTGCACCATCTGAGCGGGGTTTTGTTCAAGGCAAACCCACAAAGAAAAGCAGTTTAAGTGGCTGGGAACAAAGGTCCCGCTCCCTGGAGAAGCAGTGGCTTCTGACGTCCAGAGCTTGGCCTGTGACAATGAGAGGTGGAGGCCACTGGGAGTAATAGGCTGTCGCCTTCCTGGCAGGGGTGGAGGGAGAAGGGGAGCTGAGCGCTGCCTAGCCGCCAGAAGCAAGGACTGCCTGTGCTTGGTGAGTGGAAGTGGAAGGAGCAAACAGGGAGACATGTGGACCTGTGGGGCGAGGCTCATATGCATGTGCACACATGGCATATGCACAGCACACAGCACTCACACAGCACACATGTATACACACGCGCCATGTAATATACACAGCACATACATGCACACATCACACAACACATATAAAACACCACAACACACTTGCATCACATGCACATACCACACAACCTACATGTAACACACATGCACAATACATACCACAGGCATGCACATAGTACATATACAACACACACTACACATATACACATGCAACACTTGCATGCACATATCACATAACACACCAAACAGGCATAGAACATGCACGCACACCCACACACCCTCACCACCCTGTCGCTCCGGGGCCTCCACCTGTGTCCCCTGCAGTCCCTGCGGTGCCCCTCTGTGCACCTTGCTGTGCCCTCTGCATGGCACCTCCGGGCTCGTGCTGTCTGCCCTCTCTGCCTGGCCCTTCTGCCCACAGGCCCTTGTGACAGCGGGACCCTCCGTGGCCCCCTGGTCCTGGGGGTGAGGAGCGGCCGCTACTTTTGGGAGACACACGTGGCCTGTCCCATTCTCAGAGTATGGGAGGCGGCCCAGTTCCCCCCAGGCTTCTCTCTCACTTGCATTTGCACTGTCAGCTAAGTGCAAGGCTCTCAGAAAAGCCAGGTCAGCAGTGATCCATATGCGTACGCGCACACGCGCGCGCGCACACACACACACACACACACAGAAATCTGTACATATGTGCAGACGTACACACCAGAGACATCGCCTCCAGACACATACACATCCAACAAGGATGTCTGCACATTTGTACACACACCCCACACGCACACACATCTCAGGGACATCCACACTCCACAGCACAGAGATTATCTGCACGCACACACACACACACACACGCACGCACGCTCACACTCTGTTCCAGCCCCCGCTCAGCAGTTAGTGGGGACACTCAGGCAGGCACACAGCCTCTGAAAAAGGTGCACCCCTTCACTCACACAGCCCACATGGAAAGACCCACAGAGCCTGGGAAGAGGGGGTGGCCCAGATCCAGCCAGATCTGGGAGAGGGAAGGCAGGCAGCGCCACCAGGCGCAGTGAGAAGCAGCCGGTGGCAACAGTTGCTTCTCTCCAGATCCTAGAGCAGCAGCCACAGAGGACACCCATCCTGCGATGGGCGAGGAACAAGAGACCTGACAGGGAGGAGCCGCCAGGTGCTTGAGCAAGAATCTCGCTGTCTGGGCCTTTGCCCATCTGTGAGATGGGGTTAAAGCAAAAAGCAAGCAAAGAAAAATAGGCTTGGAGGTGCCTGATAACATCCAAGCTGAGAATATAGTGGATCTAATGGCATATACCTGCAGTCCCAGTACTCGGGGAGGCTGAGGCAGGAGGATCACAAGTTTCAGTCCAGCCTGGGCATGGGCTGGCTGCGTAGCTCAGGGTGAAGGCCTTGGGTTGTTAAATTCCCAGTACAAAAACCAAAAAGCTGGAGACATATTCTCTTTACGGTCATTGTGGTGGCTGCTTCATGGAAGAGCTGGTGTGGACACTGGGCCCTGACTTTTCCCAACAGTGTTTTCAGGGTAATCTGTTTCATTTTCCAGGTTCTTTGGAGACCCTGGGTAAGGGAGGGAATGACAGAAGGAAGGGGGAAGGCAGCCAGAGCGGGTTTAGAGGCAGAGTCTGCCCAGCCTGCAGGGCCAGGAGCTGAGGACTGGGGAGAGCTGGTGGCCAGGCAGCCCCCGGGCTCCCTGCTGGTCCTTCGACCCAAGAACGGCAAACGCCACTCTCCAGTGGTCTGCGGCGCGGCGGGTCTGCACACCCCATCACGCCCCTAGCTTCTAGCATGATACCAGTGTGAAAAGGAAGGCAAATGTGTCTAGAAATGCTAGCAGGTCTTTCAAGACCCAAGCCTGTGGTCTCGGCCTGTGCAGAAACTGCCCAGCCCCCAGTATCCCAACACCCTCCCAGGCACGGGGCCCCAGGGCTCCTCTGACTTGTCACAGATGAGGCAGTGAGTGTGTTTCCACTGTTGGGCTCTGAGCAAGTAACCCCCAAGTAGTCTGCAGTCTATGCGCAGTCGTTTCCTGGAACATTTACATGATTGCTTCTTCCGGTCCCATCCCTGGGCGACATCCTGTGGGAAAGGAGCACCACCAGAAACTCAGCCTTCATGCTGTGTGTTACGGGAGAGATGTGCGAAGAGGGATTGTGGGGTTCCAAAGAAGAGGAGCCACATCTTGGAAGCCAGAACTTGGAAGTGTGTCCTCAGATGCCTCACACATCACATAACACATAAGCAACACACACAAAGCACACACATGTAAAACACACACCATGTACATGCAATACAACGCAAAATGCATACAGAATGCACAACACATATGCACACACCACATAACATATGTACAACACACTCACCCCCTTGTATTTGAGGTGAGTAGGAGGATACAGACAGGTCCCTCTCTATCTTGAACCTTGAGAGGCTGTACCTACCGAGCTTTTGACCTTCAGACTTATCGTTTCCTTGCAAGAAGTTCTGGAGACGATCCCTGTACGGTGGCATGCGTCCACTCTGGCTTCCCTTGACATACAGACCCAGCTTGAGATGAACTAGACACTTCTCCTTTCGATGCTGTATCTCTAATGGGAGCAGGCAGCCATCTCCTGGGGGCCCACGACACCCCGTGCACATAACACTGGTATAGCCCCCATCGCGTTGCATGAGGGACCATGTACTTGTGAGTATGGTGCCCTCTCTGGACCGTGAGCTGCTACAGCCACCTGGTCTCTTGGCCTCTCCCCGTGCTTGGTCTGCACATGGTGTTTTGAAGGGGTGAAGACGGAAGATGTGTTAGATCTTTCTGGAGGCTGGTGGGTGAGAGGTCCCCTGACTCCACTTCCCAGCTGTTTTCTGAGGAAGGGGATGAGGCTTCTATGTTGAGGTTGGTTGGATGGTGAGTAGCGTGGTGCAGAAGGAAGCAGCAGGGCTCTGCCATTAGGAGACCTCAAGTCACAGCCACACAGTAGACCTGCCATGTGCTTCTCTCAACTTCCCTGAACTCATTTCCTAGCCCTAAAATGGGAATTCTGCAGTCTAAATGGGCATGATTGTGGGGAGGTTTAAAGATATGGTATCTATGCTACATCTAGCATTGTGCTTTGTACACAGGAGATGTAGAATAGTATCATCTGTTATCATTGTTATTATGTAAGGGGTGACCGAAATATACAGCGAATGTTTACATTTTAAAAATTGTTATAGTAAAAGACACATTGCCATGAATCCTCCTCAAAATACTCCCCTTCATTTCGAACACACTTATTCACCCTTCTTGACATTTTCTGAAGCAGCCCTGGAGTCCTCCTTCCTGTGTGTCTTTAAGGTGTGATCAAAAATACAGTGATTGCTGCTGCCATGCACCATCCAACAGAAAAGTAGGCTCATAAAAACATGTCGCTGGATC
>PVJO010005977.1:0-93222 GCA_004026905.1 Hystrix cristata
CTTTTTTTTTTTTTTTTTTTTTTGAGGCTTGACCCCAGAGCCTCACCCATACTAGGCAAGCACTCTACCACTGAGCTACTTCGCCTGGCCCAAAGTCTATTTTTGCTTTACAATTTGTACAAGGACCTGGTTAGCCTCCCTATCCCCGTCTCTGCAATTTCAGATTTCCAGGTCCCCATAGATCCTGGCAGATGTCAAGAATATGCCTTAAGTACTTCATAAGGGCTTTCTAGGCCTGTGCAGGAAAGACTCAGCCCACTCTGCCTGGACAACTTCACTCACTGGTTCAAACTCACTCCTGAGGCTGGGGTATAGTTCCTTAGTAGAGACACATTTAGCATGCCCGAGGTCCCGGGTTCAGTCCCCAGCAAAACACACACGCGCGCGCGCGCACACACACACACACACACACACACACACACACACACACACGTCAACTATTGCAGCGTTGAGACTGTGGATTTAGACTGACTCAGCTCTAATATTGCTCTCTGAGTGACCTTGGCCTCAGCTTCCTCCAAGGTAAACTGAGGATACCAGCCTAGAGGTGAGAACTCATCTGGTGGAAGTGTGAGGACATTGATAAGGAGGAGCCTGTGGTGTCTCAAGACAAAAGTTCGGTGAGTTCTCTTCCGAGAATTCACCTCCATTTGCTACCCTTACCCCCGCCTCTGGTACCATGTTTAAAGTCGCCCTACACCTCCTCGTCAATAATCCAAACGAACCCCAGTTCCACCCCTTCGACAGCAAAGGACATGCTTGGAGAGGAGGGCGTAGAGTGTCCCGTTAACACCACAGATTAGAGACCTCGCGGTCTTTTGGCATATTTGCAATAGGAAACAGAGGGTCATTGGGGGAGGGGAGGGTTAGCAATGGCAGTCCTAGACGAGGCTCCACCCAAGGTCACGGCGCCCGCCCAACGGGCAGCAAATAGTAGGGACGCCACCCCCAAGCCCCGCCCCTAGAAGCGGAAGGAGCCTCTTTCTCTCGAGTCTGAGTACGTTGCCTTTAAGGCGTTCGGGAAAGTCACCACATCAGCGTACTAGCAGCGAGGCGAGGAACGTTTTGTCCCTCGCGAGCCTCCGTGGGCCGGGCCGGGCGCGGGGGCGGGGCAGGGGAGCGGCGGTGGGGTCAAAGGCTACTGCGCGCACCACGTGGGCCGGTGACTCCGTCCTTCCCGCAGCGGCCGCGGCGCGCAGGGCACTTGGGTTAGTGGCGCGGCGGACGGCGCGGACAGCAGAGCCGGACGCCTGCTCCCGCCGTGATGGTTATCAAGACGGATGAGTTGCCGGCGGCCGCCCCGGCCGACAGCGCCCGGGAGCACGGCTCGCAGGCTGGTGGCAAGGGGCGGCCGGGTGCAGCCGGTGAGCAGGGCCGGGACCAACGGGCATCCGGGCAGGGGGCCCGGACCGGGCGGGTTCGGGACTCCACGGGGAGCGCTGCCTTCCCTTTCTCCGGTCTTGGTTGCATTTCACTGGGCCCTACAGTGGGCCGCCCCCGCCCTGAAGGTCACCTTCACTGTCGCCCCTGGCTGCAGCTCGGGCTTCGCACGCGGGGTCTCGGGGAGGGCAGCTTGGCGGGCACACGCGCGTTAGATTGTGGGGACACGTGCGCGCACACGCGGTTTCGAGGGTGCGTCGCAGCCGCAGGCTGAATCAGCGGCCCCACCCCCTCCGCCAGGGCATGGGGAGACCTCTGGGGTGACTGTCACACGTTCAGCCCAACGTTCTTCAGGTCCCCCCTCCAGCTGTCAGAATCCCAGGCATTCCCCTTGCAGCCGGGGCTGCCGCTCTGTGAATGAGGTTCAGCTTGACGCTTCTCAGGCATGGTCTGTGTGAAAAGCGTGAATTGGGGGGCTGTTCTTAGGGGGCTTCTGTGGTTTATTCCCGGAGACAACGGTTAACGCCAGTCATTCAGGCTGTATTTGTCCTCTCAGGTGTGGGTGTTGGCCATCTTGTCTGACCTGGACCGGGAGTGGGGGGGTGGAGGTCTGCCAGTGTATAGGGGCAAAACCAAACTCCTTGGTAGGGGGAGGTGTTTGTGCCAGAACTTGATTATTAACCTGCCTTATTGCGAAAAGTGGGTCAGACCAGAGTTAGTGTTTTTAAGGCAAAGGTCAATAGTGCGGAGTGGAGCTCCCAGCTTTCCCCCATGGGGACTGTGTAGTCATGGCTTTGGGAGTGGCTGAAGCTTGTTTGGGGTGGGGCTTGCTTCTCTCCATTTCATCTGGGTTCCTTCTGTTTTTTCCATGTCTCAGACTCTGGCCTTTTCTATGTCTCAGACTATGGCCCCTTCCCAGCCCCTCAGCTGTCAGTTTCCAACATCTTCAGCAGGGCCTAGGAAGGGACTGTGGTGTCCTCTGCCCTGTGTGGCAGTGGGAGTACAGAACTATCCTTATCTCTCTTTCCCTCCGGTACCAGTTGTCATCATCTCCCTTCCCAGCTTCATTAGTAGGCTGAAGCTGACTTGGTAGTCAGGCTGATGATAACACTGGGCAGGCTCACTGGCCCTGCCTGTGCCCCATCACAGCAGATTTACCTTGAGTTGGGGGGCAGGTGCTGTGGCAGCTTTGCCGATTGCCTAGACAAGGCCAAAAAATGGTGATAAGCCCAGCCTACCAGGCTTTGCCCTGATGTGGTTCTGAGTAAGTGGGCCAGCTAGATAAGAGGAGGTTGGGGCTGGCTGGTTTCCCCTCCAGCAGAGACTGGAAGAGATGAAGTGACTTGTCCAAGGTCACACAGCAATTTTGTTGATCATTTGGATTTCTAGCTCATGGTCAGCATGCCAAGGCTGCCCTAGAGGAAGCTGAGACAGGCATGTAAGTTTGAATCAGATGCTGAGAGCCAGGGAGCTGAGGACGGGAGGGTGTTGGAGGATTTCTGTGAGAGTTCTCTTCTCAGCTATGTGCTGAGGGGCTTTTTGAGGAAGCGGGGTGGGTCAGGAGAAGGGCACAGCTGTTCATCTTGGGGAAACTGGGGGCATTCCAGTAGGTAAGGACCTTGGCTCCCATTTCCCCAGAAAGTTAGTGTATAGATAACTGAGACTCACATTACCGCCAGCCTGGCTCTGTTATAAGGAGGGAGCCTTGGTGGAGACCCCCCTCCTCACCAGTAGGGTCCCGTCCAGGAGTCAGAATCAAGTCTCCTGACCTCAGGCCCCAGCTCTAGAAGGCTGTCTGGTACCCTTGAGAAGAAGGTAGGCAAGGGTCCATTATCTTCTAGGAATAAAGCAGCTTTTAGGGGTTAAGAGAACAGGCAGGTTTTTCAAGTTCACAGTGGTGTGTCGGGTTCCTTCTGCCTAGGGGAGGGCTCCCTGAGTTGAGGCCCAGAGTGGGAGGAGAAGGGAGCTGGCAGACTGGCAAGGCACTTAGAGTCTTATGAACTCCCCAAGACAATCCTAAAGCTGTTGGATTGGATAGGGTCTGGACAGACAGCTTGAGGAACTCTGGGTTAGCCTCAGACTTTGAGAATCTCCTTGAGTGGGATAGGAAGAGGCAAACAGAGGTCCTCTTTTCCCCAGGGTCCTTCCATAGGCTGCCTGCTTGCCTCTCTCCTTTGCCTTGAAGCTCTGTGTTTCTGGGATGGTGTGAAGTCTTTTAGGGCCTTAGGTCTTCCTGCTGCAGCCTCACCTGCTGAGGCCTTGGCTGGGTGTGTCTTGGTCCTGGCACAGTCTCTTGCCATGCTGGGGAGGCACAGAAAGGCTGGGCCTAAGATTTTTGTCTAATTCCTCTCTGCAGCCAGTGGGATCCTGTGCTTCCACCCAGGACAGAGTATGCTTTTTGTCTTCACTCTGATCTGTCCAGTTAAGACTTGGGGCTGGGGGATGTAAGCTTGCATGTGCACAAAGGGCAGTCTGGGCAACCTGTTCTCATTCTGGGGAACACTGCCGCCTTTTACCCTTTTCCAAAACCCCAGGTTTTCAGAGATGTTCTCTGGCATATGAGAGGAGGGGAGCAAGCCAGGGGTGATGAGAGTACCAGGATCCTATGGCTAGAGCTAGCGCTGCCTCTTGGGCTGAGTTCTGAGGTGTTGAGGAAGGAGGTGCTGCAGCCTGGTCCCACAGGAGTGGGACAGTAGATCCTATTCAGTGGGAGTGGCACTCAGCAGCATGAGCCTGGGCATCGACACACCTGGCCTTTTCTTGACCTGGCTTCACTGCCTCTTTCCTCTGTGACCTTGGAAAGCTTGCTTACTAGCCTCGTGGAGCCCGTTTATTCAAGTGACATGGATGGTGGGTCTGATTTAGGGACCTGATGGGCTGGGGCTGAAGTGAACAGAAGCTCTATGGAAACCAGACTGGAGGTAGTGTCAATACTCCTATGGGATCAGTGGAAAGTTCCCTGCCCCGCCCCCTCCCACAGAGGGTTGGGGGTGTTTGGAAAGGGGTAGGAGGAAAGGGGCTGGGCCTGTCCCTTCTTACCCTCTGGTTGTTATGTGAGCCCAGAGCCCTTCATTGGGTTATAGAAAGGCTGAAAGTCTGCTCAGTGGCTCCTTGGGACTGGCAGGGAGCAGGCCTGGAGTGAAAGCCTGGCTCCCCACCCCCATGCTGGTTAATATGGATGCCGAAGCAGCCTTGACTGGGCCCTGGCAACAAGTCAGAGGCCCTGGGAAGGCGCCCTGGCGAGGCTGGGCATGCTCCTTCTCCAGAGCCCAACGGCCTTTGGCCTCTTGCTGCCAGCTCTGTTTTCCCCAGGGGAGACATTTGATTTTCTCCTGGCAATGCAGAGGCTGCTGGGAAGGGAAGAGGGAGCTTGCCAGCTTCTTGGTGGAGCTTGGAGGCCCCAGGCATGGGTGCACTTGTCCTCTGGGAGACTGGGGACCCATCCCCCTCTTCCCAGAACCTGTGACTCTCAGGAAGGGACTAGCTGCCAGGTCACCTGCAGGGGGCAGAAGGAGCCAGAGTTCCCAGCCAGTCCTTCGACCCAACCAGACAGGGCGTGCTCAGTGTGCGACTTGTGACAGGACGGCCACCTCATGGCCTGGGCCCGGGTCTGTGCCAGCTGTTGCCGGCAGCTGGCTGAAGCTGTCCTAACTATCTCCACTGGGGTTGGAGCTGAGGAGAGGAGCCCCTTGCTGGGCTCTGTTCCTGCTAGCCAGTCCTCAAGGCCCTTGATCCTGAGGGGTCCAAGTAACCCAAATGCTGGGTTCTCCTGCTCCGCTAATGGCTTCAGCAGCAGTGGCCCACTTTTGGGGGGACATGTGGAGGGGAGCCTGAGCACTGATAGCAGCTCCCCCAGGGGTCCTGGAGCCACTGGGGCTTCCTCGCCCACAGCCGTCCTTCTGGCTGACCTTGAAGAGAATGCAAGGCAGGGGGAGTGTGCCCTTCCCAGGGCTGCTCCAGCAGGCCTGGCCCCACTGAAACCCGAAGCCAGCGGCAGCTACAGCCCTAGGCCTACCAGCTGCCTTAGGGCAAGGGGATCCACAGAGGCTGAAACAGAGGATACAGGCGGTGCTGGGCCTGGGCCTGGGCCGGAGGACTGGCTGCCTTGCTGCCATGGCAGTCTTGCGACTCCAGAGCTGAGGAGAGGGCAGCTGTTGACCACACCAGGTGGGCTGTGGGGCTGCGTGAACCAGTCGGCTGATGAGGGGAGGTCCCTTGGCCTTAATCTAGTGGTTGGGAGTCCTTGAGGGCCCCTTGGGGAAAAGAGAAGCAGGGCTGGTTGTCCTCAGGAAGGGAAGTCCTGGGGAGCAGGCTACATTCCCTTGAAATATGACCATGGATTAAGCACCCCCCGTCACCCAGGGTGCAGGTCTCTAGGGTGGGGAGAAAAGGGTGGGAGTGGGCTACTCTTTGCCTTCCCTCTGCCCTGTGTCCTCCTGTTCCAGATGCCCCAGGCAGCACGGGCTGTCTGTCTGGGTCCAGATCTGACACTCAACTTTTGGGACTTTGGAACTTAAAACTGCTTGAATAGGGGCCTAAAGCCTTCCTTAGGGACCCATTTAGGGAAGCTCATCTCCCATGCCATCCCTCTTACTACTCTTGGAAGGCTGACCAGTTACCACCCTTCCTATCTCTGTCTGCTCTGTCTTTAGGGCCAGGCAAGCTTTCGCTTTTGGGCAGGGCTCGTCATTTCTAGGTCCTGGGATTGCCTGTCTGGGGCTGCTGGGTCACTCACTAGAAGAGACAGGTCCTTGTGTATCTTGTGGATCTTGAAAGCTGCACTCCAGGTTTGGAGAGTGTATAGTGGGAACAGAAGGGCCATGACAGGCTTGGTTATTGGAGGTCCACAGTGGCCAGGATTGAGAACAATGCAGCTGTGGGTGTGCACGCTGTGGGAATCTGAGGACCGTTCTCTCTGTGACCTTGGGCAGGCTTTAAACCTTTCTGGCTTCAGACTTCCTTATTTGAGTTAAGGGGGTGGGGACTGTATCTGAGCACTTGGAGGTTTCCTTTTGTTTTATTTTGGTTGTACCAGGGATCAACTCTGGGCCTCCCACATACTAGGCCAGTGGTCTGTCTCTGAGCTACATTGCCGGACAGGGTTTTGCTAAGTTTCCCAGGCTAGCCTCAAATTTGTAGTCCTAGTGTTTTAGACTTCCAAGGAGCTGGGGTTATGGGTGTGTGCCGGCACACCTGGCTGAGTACAGGATAGGTGGAATGGCTTCTCCTTAGTTCCCCAGCATGCCTCTCTGAGCTAGGCCAGCCTCCTTTCAGGAGGTCTCTGCTCCATATTTCTTTTTTTTTTTAATTTTATTTTAATGGTACATTTTAGATGTACATAGTGATAACATTCATCATAGGGGATTTGTTCCATGTTTCTTGTGTATCTCTACAGAGACCACAGAACTCTGGAGAAATGTACCCCATTTCTACTTTTGATGGCTAGAGTTGGATAGGGAGGGGAAGTGGAGTCTGGACAGAGTGGGCTGGAATCCAAACGCTGAATAAGTGATTCTGCCTAGTAGAGGACCCGGCCGGCTTAGAGCTGGGACTGTGGGTGCAGAGCCAAGGAGGCCAGTCTGGCTGACAGGCAGAGGCTGGGACTAGGGTCTCCATTTGCCATTTGGGCATCCAGGCAGGCCTGTGGTCAGCTGGAGGGTTTCCGGAAGGAGGATCTTGGCTAGGGCAGGAGGGGACTCTCTTTTGTTTCCCTTAGTGCCTGGGAGAAATGGTAAGTTTTGTCCTGCTCCCCACAGCATGGTAGTTGGGTGCTGTTCATGAATGTTGGACTTGACTATAGGTTTGTAGTAATTAATTCATTAATTGGATACCTTTTCATTGAGCCTGGGTAAGACAGAAGGCCCAAGTAGAGCTGCCTGTGTGAATAGCCACCCAGGGAACAGCAGAACAGCCACTCTGGGAGGTAGGCCTGGTAATTCTTCCTGCAGAGGTCATTTAGACAGGTTTTTGAGAGGGTTTATTCACCGAGGACTTAAGGATGAGCTGGAGTTTGCTTGGGTCTGTTGGGTGGCATCAATTAAAACACAGAAGTGGTTGGGAAAGAGCTGGCAGACCTGAGACTGACTGTAGGTAGGCTCCTGGAATGCTGGCCTAAGCTTGTGTCTCATCAGCAGTGGGTTCCAGGGGGCACTCTTGAAATTGGAAAAGTAAATGCCTGCACCAAGGCCATGGCTGCAGAGGTGGGAGCCCATGGATCAGGTTGGAGTTCAGGCTGGATGAGTAGGTTGGCGGTGGGAGGCCTTTACACAGCAGGGCATGGTTTGGGGGGGAAGGTGAATTTTGTTCCAACAGGATGAGCTTTTGATGATGTCTAAGGGGGGCACATGTTGATGTCTGGGTAGCAGTTGTCTCCTTTTAAAAGCCTTGATCGAGGTGAGCATGGTGGTACATGCCTGTGATCCCAGCACTTGGGAGGCTGAAGCAGGATGATCATTGCAAGTTGGAGACCAGCCTGGGCTACATAGTGAGTTCAAAGCCAGTCTGAATTGCATAATGAGACCCTGTCTCAAAAAAAAAAAAAAAAAAAAAAACTTGAGCAAGGCCACATGGGCTTTCAGGTAGAAGGACATTTAAAGCCATGTGAAAGAGTAAGGTAAAGATGCTGAGAGACTAAGGCCTAGCTCACAGCTCAGGATCACTGGAAGAGGACAGACTAGAGAGCAGGATGAGAGTGTCAATGTTGGTTGGGGAAGAGGAGGAGGAAATGAGTAGCAAAGTTTATAGTTACTTAGAAGCCAGGTAGTTAGGGTTGGGCAGCATGCTCAGGAGGGAGTCAACAGGCAGCAATGGATGGAGAAGAAGGGCATGGGATGTGGAAAGGAGAAGGCAATGGCCTGCAGGTATGGGGCTGAGCTGGTGTAATGTCTGGGTTAGGGCATACAGATGCCATTTTAAGCTGGGCAGGAAGACACAGAGCAGGAAGGAAACATATAACTCCTCTAAACCAGGAGGCTAAACCAGGAGGATTGCATGTTCCAGGCCAGCCTAGTTCACGTAACTAGTACAAGGCCAGCCCACTTGACTCAGCTCTTTTCCTATCCCCAGATCCCCCGTCAGTCATGCTGTTAAATGGGGACTGCCCAGAGAGCCTGAAGAAGGAGGGAGTGGCCAACCCACCCAAGGAAAATGGACTGGGTGAGGGCGAGCCAGGAGATGAGACCACTGGACAGGAAGTCATTGTCATTCAGGACACGGGCTTCTCTGTGAAGATCCTGGCTCCTGGGATTGAGCCCTTCTCCCTGCAGGTAAGATGGAGAAGGAGATGCTGGGAACCAGGGCTTGTGCCTGTGCCTGTTAGGGTAGACCAGGCTGGAAGCCAAGCCCTGCCCTTGGTTGTCCTGGCCCCGTGTTGCAGGCAGGAAGTTTAGAGGCCTGGGCCTTGCCCGGGGTCTCATTTAGCCTCATGGGCAGGGGAATTGAGTCCAGGTTCAGCTCATGGTCCCAGCATTCCTTGGCCTCTTGCTCTGTGCTCTCAGGTAAGTCATCTCTCCCCCTATGCCAGAGGGGTGAGCGGCACTGAGTAGTCTCCAGGGTTAGGGCAATCCGGAGGACTTGCAGGCTGGTGACTCAGTAGGGAGCCAGGTAAAACCCTCTTCTGTACTCTATCCTCAAACCCAGGCCCTACTGTATCCCTTTGAAGACAGGGCTCATCATTTCTAGGTACTGAGGTTCCCTGGCTGGGGCTGCTGGGTCAAACAAAATTGCTCTTTGTTCTCACTGTTCTTCCATCACCTGCATGGATACAGATGAAAATGATGTATACCCAACAGGGCTTGGAATTGAAAAGCCAAAAAGTGGGAAACTGAGCATTTTAGGTATGCGTTCTGGGGACCCCAGGTACTTTGGTTTTTGGGGTTTTTTGTTTTTGTTTGTTTGTTGGTTGGTTGGTTGGTTCTTGGTGCCAAGGATTGAACTCATGGCCTTGTGCTTGCAAGCAAGTGCTCTATCCACTGAGCTAAATCCCCAGCAATCCCCAGGTACCTTGGGCTTTGAGAAAGGGGTTATATCCTTGCTTCCTGCCATGTGACTGCTCACAGGGTGAGTGGGCCCTTTTCCCTGACAGGTGTCTCCCCAGGAGATGGTGCAGGAGATCCACCAGGTGCTCATGGACCGTGAAGACACGTGTCACCGTACCTGCTTCTCATTGCACCTGGATGGCAACATGCTGGATCACTTTTCAGAGCTGCGCAGCGTTGAAGGGCTCCAGGAGGGCTCAGTGCTCCGCGTGGTGGAAGGTTAGTAGAGAAGTCGGCAGCCTGCCAAGAGAAGGCCTCCAGAGACAGGCCAGATAACACTCTACTGTGCTCACAGCTGAGCACATCGGGAAGTGTCCCTGAAGCGCAGGTCTGTTGCTTAGGCTGTCACACCTTAACTTTCTACCTACACAGTCCACAAACTAAAGACCAGAGTCTCCATTCTAGAAACCCAGCCAGTCCTAAGCTAGGCTCAGCGTCAACCCTGTCAGACTCTGTAAAGATAGATAAGTCTGTTCAGAAAACTAAAACATTTCACAGTTCTTGAGTGGGGAAGTCAGGCCCAAGGCAGAGCCATCTGCTTTGGGAGACTGATTTGGTTGTAAAAGAAAAGTTGCTGTGGCTGCTCAGAGGTTCCCAGTGGCTGTGAGTTTAAGAGCAGAAGTGGAAAAAGTCTGTAACTCACTCATGTCCATAGTTAATCACAGAACTCTCCCTGCCCCTGAAAAAAACCTGCCATTACAGTGCCACAAAGCATACCAATGGAGTGGTTTGAAATTGGGGGTCCTGGGAAGCGAAGTCCTTAGGCCACTCCCCAATGTGGGTTGTCTGAGAACAGGACTGGGCTCCGGAGGCCCAGAAGCGCCACAGCTCTGCCCACTTGAGCACCAGGGAACAGAAAGTAGATGGCTTTTGTGGGCCACTCAGGTGTATTTGGTGGCGAGGTCTTTGTAAATGAGAATGCACTTTTTTTTTTTTTTCCTTTTTTTATGAGATATCTGGCTATGTAGTTGAGGCTGGCCTTGAACTCACTGTGTAGCCCAGGCTGGCCTTGAACTTGCAGAGATCCTCCTGCCTCAGATCCTCCTGCCTCAGTGCTGGGATTACAGGCATGCGCAGCCACACCTGGCTCTTTTTTTTGTTTGTTTTGGTTTATGTGTTTTAAAACCAGAACTCCAGCTATGTGTTCATAGTGAATTTAAAACATTTTATTTATTTATTTTCCTGGTCTTGGGACTGGAACACAGGGCCTTCAAGTTGAGCTATATCCCCATCCCTTTTTTATGTTTTATTTTGGGACAGGGTCTCATGAAGTCACTAAGTTACCTAGGCTGGGCTCAATCTTGTGATCTTCTTTCCTCAGCCTCCCAGAGTGCTAGGATTACAGGAGTATACTAACCATGCCTGGCTTCATAGTGGAATTTGATATCTTTCTTTTTTTTTTTTTTTTTTGGTGCTGGGGATCGAACTCAGGGCCTTGTGCTTGCAAAGCAAGCACTCTAACCACTAAGCTAAATCCCCAGCCCCCATAGTGAAATTTGAAAATGGGAATTTGAAGTTGAAAATCTAAACTACCCGGCTTGACTTATAGATCAGTGATAGAGTGCTTGTCTAGCATGCACGAAGCCATGGGTTCCATCCCCAGTATGTAAAAAAGGAAAGAAAAGCCCATGACTACATTGCCAGGTGTGATGGGCACATGCCTGTAATCTCAGCTGCTTGGGAGGTTGAAGCAGGAGGATTGCAAGTTTGAGTCCAGACTGGACAACTTAGCAAGACCTCATTTCAAAGATTCAAGGGCTGGGGAGGTAGGTCAGTGGTAGAGTGCTTGACTAGCATGCATGAGCCCTGGGTTTGATTTCTAGCACAGCAAAACAATACCAAAACCCACCTGTGATAGCACCTTGCAAACACTTCTCTGTGCTGGGCAGGTTGTTCGTGGGAACGGCCCTGGTAACCCTCTGCCCGCCCTCCTGACAGAGCCGTACACAGTGAGAGAGGCCCGCATCCACGTGCGCCATGTCCGAGACCTGCTCAAGAGCTTGGATCCATCTGATGCCTTCAATGGGGTTGACTGCAACTCCTTGTCCTTCCTGAGTGTCTTCACAGACGGTGACCTGGGAGGTGCGGGAGAGTTGAGGGAAGCACTGGAGCTGGGCTTGGGCAGAGGGGCTGGGCAGAAGAGGGGCAGGCCTTCTCTCCTGGAGGTGTGGGTCTGAGCATTCAGACCAGGGCCACACTGAGGCAGGGAGTTAGCTGGGCCCAGGCTGACCATTGGTCTCGGGTCCCTCAGACAGCGGGAAGCGGAAGAAAGGCTTGGAGATGGACCCCATCGACTGTACACCACCTGAGTACATCCTACCAGGGAGCCGGGAGCGGCCGTTGTGTCCCCTGCAGCCCCAGAACCGTGACTGGAAGGTGGGAATCACGGAGGGAGCAAGGAAGGGGGTCCCTGACGGAGGTCCCCACCAGGAGACCCGGCCCCTCATGCTCAGCCATTCCTGCAGCCCCTGCAGTGTCTGAAAGTGCTCACCATGAGTGGCTGGAATCCACCCCCTGGGAACCGCAAGATGCATGGGGATCTTATGTACCTGTTTGTGATCACAGCCGAGGATCGGCAAGTCAGCATCACTGCATCCACTCGGGGCTTCTACTTGAACCAGTGAGTCATCATCCATCCCACCCACTTCTAGCCCACCCCCCAAACACGCCTGGGTTTGAGGCCAGATGCTCAGGGCACTTGGTCCATGACCTTCTCCCTGCAGGTCCACAGCTTACCACTTCAACCCCAAGCCGGCCAGTCCCCGTTTCCTCAGCCATTCCCTCGTGGAGCTGCTCAACCAGATCAGCCCAACCTTCAAAAAAAACTTCGCCGTGCTGCAGAAGAAAAGGTAGTGCCTGTGTGCCAGCTTGTCTCGGGCCACATGGTCATGAGCCACCAGCCTGAACATGGTGGCCCCCATTTAGAGGAGACTACAACCCTGGGAGAGGTCCCTGTTTGCTACTGTCTGGCTCTTGAGGGTGGCATCTTGGGGCCAGGAGATGGCGGAACACTGTGGGCCTCGGAGAGGAAGGAGCCCACACCTGGGCTCTGAGCTTGGCGGGCTTCCCTATCTCCCCCTCCCCTGCCTACCACAGGGTCCAGCGCCATCCGTTCGAGAGGATCGCTACCCCGTTCCAGGTGTACAGTTGGACGGCCCCCCAGGCGGAGCATGCTATGGACTGTGTGCGCGCAGAGGATGCCTACACCTCAAGGCTGGGCTATGAGGAGCACATTCCTGGACAGGTGGGCAGCCCCATCTTCACCATTGTCCACCCCTCCTGGTGCACAGCTGGTTCTGTGCACCTCCCAGGAGGTTCCGTCTGCCTGTCTGTTCACTTGGGAGTCTGGGGGGCTGTCCACGGGGAGGTGAATGAAGGGACTGCCCAGAACACATTGTAAGGCACAGGCTGAGCCTGAGTCCGCCTCCCTGATCTGTGCAGACACGGGACTGGAATGAGGAGCTGCAGACAACGAGGGAGCTGCCTCGAAAAAACCTGCCTGAACGGCTGCTTCGGGAAAGAGCCATATTCAAGGTGCCTGCTTCCCCGCATGACTGACAGGCAGCCTCGGGTCCACCTGACACCTGTCACGTGGTCTTCTTGTGGACAGGAGGAAAGTAACACAAGCTGGTTCTGGCGCAACCCTGGAGACTGGTCAGGGTACCTGCAGGGTGTTCCGCCTTCAGCAGCACACACCAGTTCCTTTCTCTGGTGTCTTTGAGACTTTGAGTCCATGGGAAGGAAGGGACCTACTTCCCATCTGGGCTGAGTGTCAAGGTCTAGCCAGCTTTCCACTCTCCATTGACCACATGAGGCCCTTGCCTGGGCATATGCTGCCCTATTGTGATCCTCTGGGGAGATAGCACATTTGCATAGCACTTACACCTTTATCAGGTTAAACTGTTAGTAAAATAGAAATGAGGAAAAATACTGACTTAAAAAATCCTCCTTTAATCTTCCTACCTAGAGATGATAATGGCGAAATTAAGATTTATAATTTCTTGGGTACTGCTAACTTGTCCAGGGACTGTGCCGGCCACTGCGAAGGCATTGCCTCCTATAATCTTTGGGACAGCTTGTGGCAGTGGATATGGTACATGATGGTTAGTGTCCAGGAGACAGGCACCACGGGCACCTGTCCCTGTTCACCGGGCATGTGGCTGCTGAGCTCCACCCTGTTCTCACCCTCATGTTCCTTGTTAATCACTACCCTCTGCTGTCTCTCTTAGTGTAAGTGTTTAAGGTGTTTTTTTGTGTGTGTGTGTGTGGGGAGGTGAGGATCAAACTCAGGGCCCTGCACTTGCTAGGCAAGTACTCTACCACTGAGCTAAATCCCCGACCCCAGTGTTGAGGTTTTTAAAAACATTATTTTCCTGCTCTTTTTCAAGTGTGAGGAAATTGAAGGGTCCCTGGGCAACCAGGGCAGGCCTGGCTGCCTCCACAGTGGAGGTGAGGCTGACTAGGGTAGGACACAATGCGAGGCTCTCATGGGTTTCCCCTCTCATCCTTCCGACCTTGGCCCCTTCCAGGTTCACAGTGATTTCACAGCAGCAGCCACTCGGGGTGCCATGGCGGTCATTGATGGCAATGTGATGGCCATCAACCCCAGCGAGGAGACCAAGATGCAGATGTTCATTTGGAACAATATCTTCTTCAGCCTGGGCTTTGATGTCCGTGACCACTATAAGGACTTCGGTGGGGACGTGGCAGCCTATGTGGCACCCACCAATGACCTGAATGGTGTGCGCACATACAATGCGGTAGACGTGGAGGGGCTATACACCCTGGGCACGGTGGTGGTGGACTACCGTGGCTACCGGGTCACAGCTCAGTCCATCATCCCCGGCATCCTGGAGCGGGACCAGGAGCAGAGTGTCATCTACGGCTCCATTGACTTTGGCAAGACTGTGGTGACGCACCCACGGTATCTGGAACTGCTGGAGCGGACCAGCCGGCCCCTGAAGATCCTGCGGCACCGGGTGCTCAATGATCGTGATGAGGAGGTGGAGCTCTGCTCCTCGGTGGAGTGCAAGGGCATCATTGGCAATGATGGCCGCCACTACATCCTCGATCTGCTGCGTACCTTCCCTCCTGACCTCAACTTCCTGCCTGTGCCGGGTGAGGAGCTGCCTGAGGAGTGTACCCGAGCCGGCTTCCCCCGCACCCATCGGCACAAGCTTTGCTGCCTACGCCAGGAGCTCGTAGATGCTTTTGTGGAGCACAGGTGGGGAGACTACTGGAGGCCAGGGCTATGCCGACTCTGCCCTGAGGCCAGGTCTGGGATGGGAGAGGCTTTGGAAAGTAAAGAAAGACTAGTCCTGGCCATACTTGCCCGATCCTGGTCTCCTGCCCCTCACCCTACTGTGACCTCAGGCTCCCAGAGGGAAACACTGAGGATGGGGCTTTTTGTCAGTTGCAGGCTACCAAGCTACCAAACTAGTGACTCAGACGAAGCAGTGCTGTTGTTCTAAGGAACACTGGGAGTATGCTAGGGGGTTTGACTGTCACAGTGCCAAGGCTGGAACGTAGTACACTGGATGTTGGTGCTGCTGGTGTTTTGAGTGCTTAGGAGTCAACCATGTCAAATGTCCCACACCATGACTTCTTCTCAAATCATAGTGACATTCCCATCACTATTGAGAGTCCTGGCCTTGAACCCTTTCCCCGCCCCTAATACCTTGTCCTACCTGTCTGGGGAGAGCTTGGTTTTGCTGTGACTTGCTGCTGTCTGGTAGAATTGCTGGGTTGGCATGAACATGTGTACATTCACATGTCACACAGAGGCAGGACATGTCCCTGTGTCTGCCCAGCCCCAACCTGCCCTAACCCTAGCAGGCCAGGAGCCTGGGGGCTGGCTGTGGTCCAGGTAGCCAGCAGGAAGCTGCCAGCAGAGCTACCCTTTCCCACCCCCTGCTCTTTTCTGTTTGCCCCACTGCAGGTACCTTCTGTTCATGAAGCTGGCTGCCTTGCAGCTGATGCAGCAGAAGGCCAGCAAGGTGGAGACCTCCATCTCCCTAGAAAATGGCAGTCCTCCCTCCTCAGAGTCCAAGCTTGAAGACCCTCTGGGACCCGAGGCAGGAAATGAGGAGGAGGAAGGTAGTGCTAGTGGGCTGGCCAAGGTGAAGGAGCTGGCAGAGACCATCGCCTCAGATGACAGCACAGGTGGGGTTGCTGTTAATGTCAGGGGAGCCCTGAGCCTGCCCTGGCAGCTGGTTTCACCAGGATGGCTCATAACGTAGCCCCTGAGGGAGCCAGGGAGGCTCGCTGGTGGTAGAGTGGGGCTGCCCCACATCGTGTCGTGTCTTCACAGCAGACCCCCGAAGTCGGGAGGTGATACGCAATGCATGCAAAGCTGTAGGCTCCATCAGCAGCACGGCCTTCGACATTCGCTTCAATCCTGACATCTTCTCACCAGGCAAGCAGTGGATGGGTCCTCACAGGGAGCCCTGCAAGCCCGGGGCAGAACATCCGGGGTGGGCTTTGGGTCCTTGGTGCTGATGGGCTAGTGTGCCCACCTGAGCACTGCTCCACCAGCCCAGGCAGCGTATGCTTGCCGTCTGCCTGCCTCATGCACTGCTCTTCCTCCCCCAGGGGTTCGCTTCCCTGAGTCGTGCCAGGACGAAGTTCGGGACCAGAAACAGCTTCTCAAAGATGCGGCTGCCTTCTTGCTCTCCTGCCAGATCCCTGGTTTGGTGAGGGAGAGACCCAAATGGCACAGGGTGGGGAGCGGTCCTTCCCTGAGGGACCAGTTTTGGGTCCTAGTGTCTCATTTGGTTCTTCATTTGACTCAAGCTCTAGATACTATGGAACCTTTATGGGGGCGGCTTCTTTAGTGCCTCCTGGCCTTAGACAGGGCTGAGTAATTATGCCCACTTTAGATGGAGATCTGACCCCAAAAGATCATGGGAAGCATCGAGCACTGGACAGGCCCTTCCCTGTCAAGCCTGGGAGTCTGGGCATCTAAGCTCCATGTCATGAGAGGCCAGCCTGGGGATTCCTGCCCTCCTCATCCCCACAGGCTTCATGCCTGGCACTTTGGCTGATGCACCACTCTCTGCAAAGCAGACAGCCTGGCACATATGGCAAGCTTTGTCTCAGGTAGTTGAGCCTCCAAGGCTTGGCACATGGGTGGAGGTAAAGCTGCTGCCCCAGCTGGTCACCCTGTGCTCTGTCCACGTGGTCAGAAGGGATCCTTTGCCACCTGTTGGGAAGTGAGTTCTTCACCCATGGGCCCAGCCCTCCTTCCTGTGGGAGAGGTGATGGCCCCTATTTCTTGTGCTCCTGTGGGAGGCTGGGGACAGGTTCTTATGGCCTCACTGTGCTTCGTCTCTTTCCCTCTTCCTGCCTGGGGGCTGGGGTCTTAGCCCCCCACTTCCCTTGGGGCCAGGGCAGCATGGGCTCCCTGGAAAGGCCCAGGGGTGGGGGCAGGGCCCGGCCGCGGCCATGACTTGCTGCAGTCCACAGGTGAAGGACTGCGCAGAGCATGCGGTGCTGCCTATGGATGGGGCGACGCTGGCTGAGGCAATGCGCCAGCGTGGCATCAACATGCGCTACCTGGGCAAGGTGCTGGACCTGGTGCTGCGGAGCCCAGCCCGTGACCAGCTGGACCATGTCCATGTGAGTGCCGTGGGGGCCAAGGCGGGCGGGCCAGGCAGAGACGGCCTGGGGCCTGACTGAGGCTACTCTTCAAATCCTTCCAGAAAATTGGCATTGGAGAGCTCATCACCCGCTCTGCCAAGCACATCTTCAAGACGTACTTACAGGTACGCCCTTGCCCTCCCCGCCCCATCCTGGCCAGGGCCTCCCTGGGTGGTGTAGGGCTTTGGGAAGAGCCCTGAGTGGGGCTCGGGACCCTCAAATTGGTCACAACCTCCCTCCCAGGGAGTGGAGCTCTCGGGCCTCTCAGCTGCAATTAGCCACTTCCTCAACTGCTTCCTGAGCTCCTACCCCAACCCTGTGGCCCATCTGCCTGCTGATGAGCTGCTCTCCAAGAAGAGGAACAAGAGGAGGAAAAACCGGCCCCCAGGAGCTGCAGATAACACTGCCTGGGCTGTCATGACCCCTCAGGAGCTCTGGAAGAACATCTGCCAGGAGGCCAAGAATTACTTTGACTTCAGCCTCGAGTGGTATGAGCATAGTGGGCACAGCACGTTGCGGGCCGGGGGTCAGGCAGATGAGGCGGTGCTGCTGGGTCCCCAGGCAGCGTCTGGGACCATGGTCACCAGCAGGGGAGGGGGAAGAGAGGGGGGTGACGGTGGCCGCGCTCGACTGCTGGTTTGAAGAAGCAGGGACGCGAGCTGTCAGCACAGCTGACCCAGAGGGGCAGGAATGTGTGCTGGGTTGCTCAGGGTCGCTGCTCCTCCCTCAGTGATTCTGTGGACCAGGCTGTGGAGACCTATGGCCTGCAGAAGATAACACTGCTGCGGGAGATCTCCCTGAAAACCGGAATCCAGGTGGGTACGGCTCATGGTGTCCCTGCTGTGCCCCAGCTCTGTGGGCACACCCATCCCAGCCAGGGCCACAGGGTCTTGGAAGAAGGTGGTTTCTTGAGGGTGGTAGTCACTGGACACATAGTGGTGGGCTGAGACGTGCTGGCCCTTTGAGCTGAGGCTGAGGCTGTTTGCGGGTGTTGGGCCTGTTCCCCCAGATCCTACTGAAGGAGTACAGCTTCGACAGCCGCCACAAGCCTGCGTTCACCGAGGAGGACGTGCTCAACATCTTCCCTGTGGTCAAGCATGTCAATCCCAAGGCCTCGGACGCCTTCCACTTCTTCCAGAGTGGGCAGGCCAAAGTCCAGCAGGGTGCGTGGCCGGGTGGGCCAATGGGAGGCGCAGACCACCCTCAGCCCAGCCCTGACCTTGCCACCCACGGGCTGCCCAACAGGCTTCCTGAAGGAGGGCTGTGAGCTCATCAATGAGGCCCTGAACCTGTTTAACAACGTGTACGGAGCTATGCACGTGGAGATCTGTGCGTGCCTGCGCCTCCTGGCTCGCCTCCACTACATCATGGGGGACTACGCTGAGGTGGGCACCTGGAGCACCGTGGGTGGGTCGCAGGCCGGGGGCGCTGGGGCAGGGCGCATGATGGGTTTGGGATTGCGTGGTCCTCTCACAGCAGCAGGGGCTCTGCAGGACCTGAACACCTGGGGTTGGGGGCAAGGGCAGTGTACCTGTGGGGAGCAGGTGGGGTCTGGGGGCTCCAAGAGGCACCCGTTCTGTGAGTGGCCCCCACCTCCACCCTGCTCACTATCCTTGGTCGCCGCCCATGTTCAGTACAGTGGGTAAACAACAACTTGGGGCCTGCTCTCAGGAATGTGTGCAAGAGTCAATTCAGAGACCCGTGACTACCAAGTGTGGCATGATACTAGCCCATCATGGGCGCCATGCAGAAATTGCGAGTTTTGTGTTGTCCTCTTTAACATTCTGTGGCCCGCAGCAGGACTCGTGGCCAGGTGCCCACTCTCAGCCCAGCCCAGCCCTGCTTGTGTTGAGGCTGCCTTGCTGGCCTTCAGGCCTTGGGACCTTGGGGTCTGTTTCAAGGGTCAGTGTGCTTTAGTCCCCCATTCTACTTCCATCCTTCTGTGTAGGTATGTGTTTATAAGAAGCTAATGTTTTATTTTTAGTGCAGTTTTGGATTTGTGTATATTTGTGTAGATTCTGTTAGTGGAAGGAAATTTAGGATAATTTATTTTAGAAGCTCTCGCTGGGGCATAGACACAACGGCTAGTTATGACCCTCAACTTAGACCCTCTTTCTGTTGCCTTTGGGCCGGGGAAGACTAGAAAGCACAGCCAGTGCTAATGAGGCTGAGCAGCTGGAGCTGAGCTTCAGGGGCTGCTTGGACTCTGGATGTCTGGGAACTGACACTTGCCTTCTCCCAGGCTCTGAGTAACCAGCAGAAGGCAGTGCTGATGAGCGAGCGAGTGATGGGCATTGAGCATCCCAATACCATCCAGGAATATGTGAGTAGCCGCACTGGAGTGGTTGACATGGGGGTGGGCTCTGTGGCCACCCTGACCCGCCGTGGCCCTACCCGCAGATGCACCTGGCCTTGTACTGCTTCGCCAGCAGCCAGCTGTCCACGGCCCTGAGCCTGCTGTACCGTGCGCGCTACCTCATGCTGCTCGTGTTCGGAGAGGACCACCCTGAGATGGCGCTGTTGGACGTGAGAGCTGGGGCAGGGGAGAGCAGGGACTAGTCCTAGTCCAGGGGAGCAGGTGCTGACAGGTCCCTGCCTGCTCACCCCCAGAACAACATCGGGTTGGTGCTGCACGGCGTGATGGAGTACGACCTGTCACTGCGCTTCCTGGAGAATGCGTTGGTTGTCAGCACCAAGTACCATGGGCCCAAGGCCCTCAAGGTGGCCCTCAGGTGAGGCTGTGCCGGCACAGACCGCCAGGCCCCGGGGCCTCTTGGGCAGGGAGGCGCCTGGTGCACTGTCTCGACTTGACTGCTGAGATTTCTCTCAGTTTCTCCCTCTTCGCTGCACCCTGACTCGGTGTGGTCCCCTTGGGAGGAGTCCAGGGAGAGATGGGAAGCAGACACTCCCTGTCTGCGAGACCTCCCTGCCCCGTCACTCACATTCCTCCATTTTTGCTCTGCGTGCTGTACCTCCTCGCAGCCACCACCTCGTGGCCCGGGTCTACGAGAGCAAAGCTGAGTTCCGGTCAGCACTGCAGCATGAGAAGGAAGGCTACACCATTTACAAGACCCAGGTGGGCTGCCCGGGCCGAGGGAGGCTGGCCTGGTGGGCTGGCGGCAGCCCTGACCCCTCCTACCTCACACCCTTGTCTCTGTAGCTCGGTGAGGACCACGAGAAGACTAAGGAGAGCTCTGAGTACCTCAAGTGCCTGACCCAGCAGGCTGTGGCCCTGCAGCGCACCATGAATGAGATCTACCGAAACGGCTCCAGCGCCAACATCCCACCCCTCAAGGTACATGCCAGGCGGCGTGGGTGGCACGGCGGGCCACCCGGCCTCCAGCCTCGCTCACTGGCCCTCTGCCCCCCCGCCCCCAGTTCACGGCTCCCAGCATGGCCAGTGTCCTGGAGCAGCTCAATGTCATCAACGGCATCCTCTTTATTCCTCTCAGGTAAGGCCCTCCTCTGCTGTCCACACCCGGAAGGGGCCTTCAGGGTGTTTTTAAATCACATGATCTGTCAGCATGGCTCAGAACTGAATAGTAGAGCTGGCGATGAAAGGTCTTTTTGACTCGTACCAGAAAGTAGGAAATGAAGTAAATACGTAGCTGTAGTCTTTTGTTTTTTGCAGTACTGAGCATTAAACCCAGTGCCTCTTGCATCTCGGCCAATGCTCTAACCCTGTTTTCATTTTTTTATGCAAAATTGTAGCATATCACGCATGTAGGTTTCTGTTCGCTACTCAGCAATGTAGCGAGGCAGTCTTTCATCGCCAGTACACAGAAGGTGGCTGCATTCCTTCTTGGGCAGCCTGGTGTCAGAGTGCCTAGGTGTACCCTGTAATCTGGCCTACAGGCAGTGTCGCCTCTGGGAGCCCTCCCCCCACCTTCTCTCCCTGCCACAGGGCAGGGAATGGGCTTGGTCAGCCCGTAGTGCCTCACCCCCCCTCCCAGGTTTTGCTCCTAACCTGCTGTAGGTGGGGCCAGAAGTTGCAGCCAGTTTGACCTGGGCGAAGGGTACGTAGGAGCCTTACCTGTCAAGTGCACAGAGCTTGTCCTTTCACACTTGAGGACCTTTGTGTTTTTGGGAAGGAAACACTTGTTCCACACATCTCTAAATAAAGTTCAGAGCTTGATCATGTCCCAAATACAAGTGTAACCAAAGCCAGCAGGATGGTATGGGGCCCAGGCTACTCTGACCCCATCTTCACCCTCATCCTTCCACTTAGCCAAAAAGACTTGGAGAATCTAAAGGCCGAGGTGGCACGGCGGCACCAGCTCCAGGAGGCCAACAAAAACAGGGATAAAGCCGAGGAGCCCATGGCCACTGAGCCTGAGCCAGCGGGGGCCCCAGAGAACCTGGGCTCCCAGCCCCAGGCTGCCAAGGACCCTTCTTCTCCAGGCTTGCAGGGATAGAAAGGGAGCGATGGACCCCATTACCCAGTGATTCAGACTCCAGGAGAAGGGGGCATGTCCTGCAGATTGGGAGAGGAAAAGCCAGTCCCTCTTGTCCGTGTTCCACCCCACCCTACCCCAGCATCCTCCTGGGACCCTGGCCTGGCCTACCTGCCCCCCAAAAGATGTTTTGCACTGGTTCAATGAATATGTGATGCAGAGGCCTAATTGAAGACACGTGAATGGAGTGTGTGGGCATCGGTTCCAGCTGGGGGCAGGTGCCCCTCAAGCCCCCACCCTCCAGCAGGTGTGTTTGAATGTACCCACACCCATGAGTGTCTTACCCATCCCTCCTAATTTGTACATAGCCCCCAGTCAGTTCTGAGTGAATGACGTGCAGATGCGATTTCTCAGGTCATTTGTATGTTTGACATTATGGCTGCTGCTTTTGCTGCCACTACCCCTGGGCCCAGCCTGGCTTAAAGTCCAGGTCTTAAGCCAAAAAGCAGTGGGGGACTTTCCTGTGTCCTGGGAGGGGGAACCAGAGCTCTGTGGCAAGGCTGGAAGGCTGTGGGGTGCACTTTAGTTCTGTGGCAAGATGAGGGCTGCAGTGGCTTCACTAATCATGATTAGGCCTGTCCAGGTTGTAGCTTCAGAGTAGGGGTAGGGGACGGCAGCGGTGGACCCCCTGATAACAGGTGCCCAGCTCCATCTGTCTGTCCTTGGGCCCAGCAGGAGGCACTGCCCACAAGCTATGCCTTGCCTCCCAACTCCCTGCGTCCCAGGTGGGGATCGCCCTGGGGGCCAGTCTGAATGTATCCTTCTCCCCATTGTAACCTGAGCTGCCTAAACGCACAATGGGGGTGGGGTGGGGTGGGGGGCGGGGGAACCAGGGCCGAATCACAGGTCCTGTGGGATACCGGGTACAGGAAGGCGTGATTGTCACCTCTCTGTGGAGCCCAGCTCGCTGCTTGGCCTTTGCCCTATGAGCACCTTCTAGAGAGTAGCCACGGGGATGGTGGGTCTGCCAGCCCCTTCTGCTCTCTCCCTGCCTGCCTGTTGCTTCCCTGTGCCTCCTGCCGGCAGCCCTGCCTGGGAGGGGAGAGCTGCTGCCCTGTGAGCCTGAGGGAGCTGCTTGGGGTAGGGTCTGTCCAGGCACCTTGTTTCAAAGGGAGTGGGCTTGAGCTAGCAAAAGGCATCCCCACAGCTGATCAAGAACTTTTTCTTGTTTTTAAACCATCACGTCTTCATTTCACATTGGAATAAAGTGAGTTTTTGAAACCTGCTGCTCCAGCCTTACCTGTGTGTTCTGTAACTCATTCTCGTTTGTTGAGGGCTGCTGTCCAAAATCTTACTGGGAGATGACTATGTATAAATTAGGTCAAATTCAAGGTTGCAGCCAGCTGGTGAAGGGCCAAATAAGGGCAAGAGGAGCCTAATGAGGTGGGCTTGAGGGGCAGACTTGTGACATGAGAAGGGAGCATGTGGAAGAAGCCTTAGGAGAGGGCAAGTTTAAGCCTCGTGTAAAGACTGATGTTAAATTGTCCCTCTCCAGAGCACTGAATGCTCTGGATGGTGCTGGGGATGGAATCCAGGCCTACCTACCATTGAGCTGCCCCCTGCTCCCACCGTTTTAGATGCTCGGAGAGTCCTGTGTGTCTTGGACATAATGAAAAGAAAAACGTTCCAGCTCTAATGTCTGCTAGTTTTCCTGAACCAATTGAGGAAAGGAATCTCTGACCTTGAGGTTTTAAGTGATAGCTTAGGATAACTCCCTTGACTTTAAATCTGCATGTTCCCCAACAGTTTCCTTAACAATTTCAAAATTGTGCTCTGAACATGTTTTCCTTTGGCCCTCATCCAGTGAACACGTGTCACATGTTTCAGAGCACTTCTGGGAGTGGGAGTATCATGTAAAGCTGAGAATGCCTTGGGTTTAATTACCCACATGCCCACTGGTCACTCGAGAGGCCCATCCTTCCCGGTTGCCTTAGGCATATTAGTGCTGGCTGACACCTTCTGACAACCCAAATGAGAAGCAGCTGTTTTATAAAGGAAATTGAGACTGCAGGTAGAACCTCAACTCTTTCTTCTTCTTAGTTCAGCTTTCCACTTTTTAATAAAAGGTAAATAATGGTATCCACAACTTAAGCAAGAGATCTGGCTTCTGCCAGGTTCCTGCTGCTATATGGCTGGGCAGCTAACTACTCACGGAAAACAGTGAGTTGCCTGAGCCACACCTCCACCTTTTCTATGTTTGGATTTCTCTTATGTATATACCAGTCTAATAATTCAAAAAGTATGTTAGGTTTGGGATTGCAGCACAGTGGTGGAGCACTTGCCTAGCATACAAGCAGCCCTGAGTTGGATCTCCTTGATCTTCAGCACCAAAGAGGTGGGGGAGATGACTTGCCTGTTAGAAGGTCGAGTCATGTGTGTCTGCTCTCTGCCTGGCAAAATACATGTATGTAGTTTTTTCTGAACTAGGGTCTCTGTAATTCAGGCTGGCCTTTGTAGCCCAGGTTGGCCTCAAACTTGGAATTCTTATGCCTCAGCCTCCTTAGTGCTGGGATCATAGGCATGTGCCACCACACACGGTCGAACCACTATTTACTAAGTGAGGACTCCATATATCCTGTAGCTCAAAGTAAGGTATCCTGACGGGATCTCACTACTTCCTTTACCTACTGACAAGGTTATAAACTACCAAATCGTTGCAGATTTAGCTCAAGTGGTAGAGTGCTGGCCTAGCAGGCGCAAAGCCCTGAGTTCAATCACCAGCACCAAAAACAAAAACCCAACTACCAAAACCAATCAGATGGCCATTAAGTTGTAAAGTGGAGTACTCCTACTGATGGGGGGTAATCCATTTATTTAACAGAGGGCTCAGACACACCCACAGATTCCCTGAGGTGAGGATACTTCATACAGCACAATACACAGGGTGCAAGGTGGTAATTCAGAGGCTCAGGGATGGTATGAGCCCTATCTGGCACTATCAAAGGTCCAAGAATTCTTTAAAAAGTGTTAGAATGTCCTCTCCACAACTTGATAGCCAGGTAACGTGTATTATACAAGAACTGGGTTAAGAGAAAAAGCAAGTGTATTTCAAGTCCCAGCACACATTGAAGTGGCATAGTATCTTTGGGATGTGGTCCCAGCCTCATATAAAGCTTGTTTCCCTGTTCATGAACTGCACTGATAACTACCATTAGAGAATGTGAACATAAATGTTAGTATCTAACTGGCATTCGAAATGCCTTTAGTTTCTCCACCAAATTCACAGAAGGCCAAGTCAGTGGGAACAGCCATATGAATATTCAAAAAGGATAAAGAATGAAAAGGTGAAAGGGATGAGTTCAAATCCCAGGTGTGGGGCAACTTATGCTCAAATTTCTTTGGTGAAAAGGTGAATCACATAGATCAGGGGTTCTCAAATTTGAGCCCTCATCAGAATCATTTGGAAGGTGTTAAGAGATTGAAGGATTCCATACTATGAGGTAAGATCCTAAAATTTGCATTTCTAACAAACTCCTATGTGATCTGATGCAGGGGGGTGGGATGGGGGTGCAGTGTGTTCCGAGAATTGGTCTTAGAGAATTTTGTCTGTACATGTCAGTTTCCACCAGACTAGGGATACAGCTACAACACACAGGATGCGACACATACTTCTCTCCGTCTCTCACTCTCCATCAAGCGACAGGCATGGCCATGAAACCTAGGAGGTGGCTTGCGTGTGAAGCACCACAGGTTTTGAATATGTAAAAACACTTCAAGGATGGCAAAACTAAAGTTATAATGCTACCCTTAGAAAAATGGTCAGGTCCAACACTGCTCTTATCCTAGGAGGAGAAAAATGCCTAACAAGAAAATGGGAAAGCAGCAAAATTCAGGCTACTGTAACTCCAGGCAGGTTGCTTTGTTGCTCAGAAGTCCAGCTTTGCTTTTGGGGAAGCTACTCCAGATGGGAGGCAAGAAAACAGCTGGATTGTAAGAAAAGAGCCACCACCTTAACATCTGTTCTTTTGTACGTGAAAAAGGCTGGAAATTTCATAGGCATCCCTGGAGATACCAGCTAAGCAGTAGCCTGGAGATGTTATCCTGATACAGCTCAACAAAAAGACAGTGTTAAAGATCTTCACAACCCACTGGGCAAGAGGGCCAGATATGCTCATTCATTAACAAAGAGGGTAGGACTCCTGATCTATGGGACAAAGTCTTTGCAGAAGGGGCTACGACAGGCCACACGTGGCTTCAGCTCTTCAGCAACAGCAATAGTCACCGTCAAAATGTGCAGGTGGAGGGGAGGGTAGGACTGTAACTCAATGCAAATCCCCAGGGCAGACTGCAGGGCTGCTTTCTCCAAATAGTGGGAGGGCAGAAGACAGTGAAGTTGGCGCTGGCACTGGTCTAAGGAACCTTCCATTAAAGTCCTACTGCCCTCGACCAACTTGTCCTGCTCTTTCTGTGACAGCTGCTAAACACAGTGCCACTTCCTACTGATTTAATCTGCACAAGACAAAAAAAAAAAAAAAATCACATCTAGTTTTATAGGCATTTAATAGTTTACCAATTGGTACAATAAGATTTTTAATATGCAGAAAACATGAATAAATTTTGTTTTACACAGTCCGAGAGCAACAAATCTTACTGTAAAACACAAGAGCAATATTATATACATTCCTTTACTGATTTTATTTTTTAAATTGTGTCAATATCTTCAGTTAACTCTTACAATCTGGGGAACTGTCCTCTCCAATTACCATCTCTGCAATGTTCATATGAAATCAATGCTTGCCTTCATGTCAGTGTCAGGATGAACTTCTAACTTGAAGATTTTGCTTATTCTTAACATCTTCAGAGTGAGCTTTAGGGACGCCTGAAGGATAGGCAGGACAAGAAAGCAGCTACTTACATGATATAGTGGAAAGATCAAAAGGCCAGTTCAGTCCAGTTGTGACTTGTAAATCCAGCTCTCCCACCCCCCACCCCACTGGAAAAAAACCAAAACCTCTTTCCACCAATTTTGTACATGTCGCTTCTCTACCAGGAGATTCTTCTTTGCATCATCTAGATTAATTAACACATTGGACTTATATACACCTGGACAGAAAGAGTAACCATTTCAAGTGCCTTTTCCTTCAACAATTTTGACTTCAGTTGCTTAAGGATTATCAAGCCACCACTGTCCACAAAATATCTTTTATTTTTAAATAGTTTTTCTTTAAATTAAAAAAAAACTATTTGATGAGTGATATTACCTGGAAGTTCACATAGAAACAGAAAGAGGCAAACAGGAGAGCAGGGCACTGACAGGAGACTGGGCGTGGTGAATCTAGAGCCAAAGCTTCCAAAGGACTACAGTGCACGCTCCACAGCCCGGGACAACTTGCTAACACTAGTGATTTGGGTAGTGCTCAGGCACACCATTGGTCACACCACACAGACAAAACAGGACGGTCTTATTAAGTCTCCTAAAGTGCAAGATGCCATGTCAGAAGCAAGTATTCTCCAAGTGATGTCCATGCCAGTTACCGAGGCTTGCACTCTTGAGTGCAGCTAGGACTTCTTGGGCATGTATATTAGGGGGCACTGGAATGTCTGTTTTCACACACACAAAAAGTCAATAATCATCTGAGGATGCAAGTCTACCAGCTTTTTATTTCTTTGTAGGCGGCCAATTTGAGAAAGCAGCAGTGAACCTCTAAACCAATTAATAAAGTCCTCTACTTACAATCCAAACCAGTAACCTCATCATTGTCCTTATCCCAGGCAAGGCACAGGGTTAGACAGCAGACAGAGAAAACAACAGAGTAAGAAAGGGCATCAACAGGGCAGTGTCAAACAACAGTGCAAGAAATCTTTGCAAATCTGATCCCAGATTGTGGATGATCGCTCTACCCCACCCCCCTCTATTATTCAAACAGGGCTCGTTACATTTGGATCCAGTTGTGGACCATCCCTGAGATTCAATATTTGCTGCTTCTTAAGTGGAGGATGTCTGGTAACTAAGCAGCAGGCTGTGGCAATCTCTCAAGTAAGGATAACTTGGTTTACAGCATAAGTGTTTCTCCTTCTTTGACGACAGTCATTGTATGCTGCAGAGGAACAAACTCAGCGAACAGCAGCTTTGTTTCCTCTGCACTGGTACCATTTTTCCTTTATTGTTTGTATCTGTGAGTGATTTCTAGATGTTGTGGCTTACCCTTAAACAATTCATGTTGCTACATGCTAAAATGAATTAAAATACAAGACATTTACTCATGTATAAACAAATGTTAAGATGCACCATTTCTATGTATTTATATTTCTTGAAGTAGAAAAGGAAATAGCAGCAAACAAGAACAAAGGTATTTTCCATAGCTTCTGTAGAAAAATCCTGTCAGAACAGCTAGGGAGGAAAAAGACTTCTCAATAAGCAGGGTTGTGAAGCAATATCGTCCTGAAAATTAACCTACTATATTTAAAGAATTAGCTTAAG
Source organism: Hystrix cristata (assembly GCA_004026905.1). NCBI lineage: Eukaryota > Metazoa > Chordata > Mammalia > Rodentia > Hystricidae > Hystrix > Hystrix cristata. The sequence goes on from PVJO010005977.1 coordinate 27,930, forward strand.
ATGTAATTTTAGTCCTCAAAAATAGCCATTAGTTCTCAAAACATTTTCCCTTCCAGAGACATCACTCAGGAATTATTAAAAACAAGCAAACAAATAAAAAGACACAAGCTAGACATTAAGCTGCTTCTAGTTAATACATGGCCTATTCTCTGTGTCTATAGGACATTAACTCTCACTCTTTGTCTTTTTCAGGAAACAGATTTCCATTAAATACTAAAAGGGACATTTAAAAAACCATGTATTACATAAATGAATAAAATGTAATTCAAAAAAATTATTAAACTATCATTGTTATTTCATCATTAAACTTTTTAAATGACTTTCTTAAAAAAAAAACTATTCATTAGTTAAGCAATGGGATTCTTTATTAACACCCAACAATTGAATAGTTTTCCAAAAGTTCTGGATAAAAATTCTCTTAAACCTACATGTAGTAACTTTGGATCAAAATATACAATATATCAGGGATGTATAAAATGCTGAATGGCCACATTGGAGGGTGGGGGGGATAAAGGAAGTGATTTTCCTTTAACTGGGAAAAATCCCCACAGAGTCAGACCTAGTTTTCAGAAGCATTAGAATCAAAAAGGGTTTGCTTTAAAGCATGGTTGTGGTATTTATTCCACAGCAAGATTTATCCTACTTGTGTGGTTTAGCACTTCTTTAAAACCTATGACCCAAGGACATGGAGGTTATAATGTGTGCCATTATACAGACTTACCCATTTATGGATAGGCCCATATACCTAAAAACATTTACATATAAACAAAAAGTGAAAACAGTACATTTTTACGCATGCTCCATTAAACCCTGTCTTTTTTTCCAACTTGTATGTGAAACAGTTCAAATTGTTATCAGATTCATGTTGAAAAACAAAACTTCTCTATTTCTTGCACTCCTTTAAAGTGGGTAAACATAACCTTTTCAATATTTCTGTCATTATGTAATGCACATTGCACATCCCTAAAAAACATTAAAAATAGTGATTTGTACCATGACACTCAATGGGAAGATTAAATTCTACTTGGAAGTCACATCACTATACAGTCTAAGAGTATGGAGAATGCAACTAGAAGTATGTCTAGTGTGGAAAATAGAAGCTTAGCGTATGACAGTGTTTTCAACCTGTTTACAAAGCATTAAGACCCACATGAAAGAAATGGTTTGCTATTAGCTGCTGAGATTTTCTTATTTGAGATTTACAATCATTTTCTTACATAAATATACCACTAGCCTTTGCTTGACAGGCTGCCAAAACAAACATATCCTATTGATTTGGCAAATGGGTCATGACATAAATTCCAAGGTGTAGTCCCCATTAATTACATAGATGGTTCAGAAGATTTTGAATTGTAGCCTTATTGTCTAACATCCTTAAAGATTTATTAAGCACACTTAAGTGATGTTACATAGATACACATTTCAGAAAAAGCCCTAGTAACGACCACTTTCCCCGGAATGAGGCCATCAAGTCAGGCACCAACAGATAGCAGAAAGAAAAACAGAAATTAATAATCCAACATAAAGTGACACTGTCAACTATTCAGTTTAGTGTCCTAGTTCAATTTATTCAATTTCTGCCTTCGTAGGCCTGGTGTGACCAATGCCAGCCCAGGTTTTTAAACCCTATGGTACTTCTAGACAACGTATGTAAATTTACAGTATACAATTTGGATTCACCATGCATGAATACTTTGTGTGTAACATTTAATAAGCTCAATCTACATCCAGAATAATTTACATGAAAGGACAATATTTATTTAAACAGAGCTCAATGGGGTAACCATGGTATCATCAGAGTGCATCCAGAGGAAAAGAGGGAGGAGGGGCCCAATGAGACTCACTCAACGGCACTCCCACACCTTTACTGTTTGATCTACACTGCCAGTAACCACATAGGGGGCCGTCTTGTGGAAATCTGTAAGAGAGAGAAGAGGCTCATTCTCAAAGCAGATCAAGCCAGGTGTAATTTTAACTGAGCTACAAATAAGCCAATCCAAGTGCTCAGATTATCAATGTTTTTCTATACACGCATATCCACATCCCAAGAAAGTACAAAGCTTATCAACTGAGTTGGGGAAGCTGATCATGATTAAATCCTATGTTAACACATCAATAAAAATGTCTAGTGCATCAGTCTCCTCAGAAATGAGGCTTGAATCATTATCAGACAGGCGCAGCATGTCCACTTACTGAATACTAACCGCTCCAATTTCAGTACTAATGTTTTATGTTCTTGTTTAATCCTTGAAATATTCCTGTGGGGTAGGTATTACTGCCATTTTATCTCATCATCATCAGGTCCATCAGACCCTAATGTATTCTCTGTTTACTCTCTCAAATTCCAGATTCAAGTCTAGATGATACTGAGGATGTTTATTAGATTTCAATATAATTCTTCCAGTTCCTAATATATGGTAGGATATCCACCACAGGAAAAGGTTGAGTAAGATTTCCTTCGAGAAATTTACAAGCTAGCAGGGAGAAAACTCACCTCTTCTGTTTTCCAAAACCAGTGTTGTGAGATGGAGAAAGTAATTTTTTTTTAATTATAAGGTTAATGATGGAAAGAGGAATTTAAAGCAACTAGTAGGCATCTACTAAGTTTTAACCTGCCATCTCTACTATTCCCTGAAAGCACACGGTCATTTCTTATCTGGAAAACTTAAGGAGGGCACCTAAACCTCAGGTACATTTGGCACTCCAGATCTAAATGTTCAGAAACCTCATAATGCTATACATACCCAAGGAGGTAACAAAGTGTTCATGCGCATTGAGGGTCTTCATGCATCGCTTGTTCTTGTAATCCCAGACGCGTAGAGTCTTGTCATCAGCACAACTCAAAATAAACTTCCCTCCAGAATGGAACAGAACTCCACGTACCCAGTTATCATGACCCACCTTAAAGATAAAAGGTTTGTGACTCAGAAAAAGCATAAATTGTTTAAGTGACATCTATGAAGTAATGTTACTATATGGAAACTATTTGTACCAGTGTTCTTTAAAATGCAAAGAGAAGGCCGGTAGTGGTGGCACACGCCTGTAATCCCAGCACTGGGGAGGTTGAGGCAGGAGAATTGCTGTGTTCAAGGCCATCCTGAACTACAATTGACATTGTCTTAACAACAACAAGAACAACAACAACAAAAATGGCAAGAGAGAACTCCTGTTAAGTATTCTCATCACAAAAATGCTATTTCTAAAAGAACAAGTCAACAAAAAATTTTCACCTAGAAATACTGGAACAAGCCTGATGTGGTGGTACATGCCTGTAATCCCAGTTCTCTGGGAGACTGAAAGGAGGCAAGTTTGAGCCCAGTCAGGGCAACTTAGTTGACTTAGCAAGACCTGTCTCAAAATAAAAATTTTTTTTTTCTTCTTTGTTCAAAATAAAAAAAAATTTTAAAAGGTGGGAGATGTAGGTCAGTGCAAAGGCTCTGGGTTCAATCCCCAGCACTGGTTAAAAAAAAAAAAAAAACAAAACTGGAACGAATTATTAGATCTTTTTCTTTAAATTTAAAGGCTTTAATTTCAGGGACATGCTATCACTGAATCAACAAAGAGGGACAGCATAAATTTATTAAGAATGTAGCAGCCCAATTGGGTATGTTAGCCTGTAATCCCAGCACTCAGGAGGCCACAGCAAGAGGATCACAACTTCAAGGTCAGCCAGAGCAATTTAGCAAGACCCTGTCTGGAAATAAAAACTAGGATGGGAATATAGTTCAGCATGAAGGCCCTAGGTTCAATCCTAGCACCCACCCCCCCATACACATGAGCAGTGCATGGCTACATACTCATAATCCAAGCACTCAGGAGGCTGAGGGAGAAGGAATGCAAGTCTCAACCCAGCCTGGGGTATACACTGATCCTATCAAGAAAGAAAAGAAAGAAAAGAAAAGAAAAGAAAGAAAAGAAAAGAAAAGAAAAGAAAAGAAAAGAAAAGAAAAGAAAAGAAAAGAAAAGAAAAGGAAAGAAAAGGAAAGGAAAGGAAAGGAAAGAAAAGAAAAGGAAAGAAAGAAAAGAAAGAAAGAAAGAAAGAGAGGAGGGAAGAAGGGAAGCAAAGGAGGAGGAAGGGAGGGAGGGAGGAAGGAAGGAAGGAGGGGAGGAAAAATAGGGAGGGAGACAAAGAAAGAAAGGGACAGGAGGGGAGGGAAGGGGAATGGACTCACTGATACAGCTCATGCTTGGCAGGTATGAAGCACCTGGGCTCATCCCAAGCACAAAAGATCCTGAAAGTTCTTTTTATTTTGAGACACAGTCTGGGTAAATTGCTCAGGCTGGCCTTAAATTTGTAATTCTCCTGCTTCAGCTTCCTGAACAGCTGGAATTACAGGTGTGCGCCACCACACCCAGCAAGACTGCTCTTTAAATAAAGCACACATGCGCACACGTATGGGTGCCACGGCAATCCTGAAAGCCCAGCTACCTGGGATGCTAAGGCAGGAGGATCACAAATTCAAGGCTATCCTGAGCAACTTAACAAGACAATGTTTCTAATCTTTAAAAAATTTTACATAAGGGCTGGGATATAATAGTTCAGTGGTAAAGTGCTTGCCTAGCAGAGGCTCAGCCCAGCAGTTCCATTTCTTGTGATTTATCCTGAGAAATAATTAAGGACATGCCCAGAGATTACTTTAACATATTCACGAAAAAACTGTATACAGTGCACAAGAGGAGCTAATGACATTTGGAGCAAGTGTCACATACCTTCTAAATTAAAAGTTTGCTACAAATCAATATATATGGTATGATACCATTTTATAGGAAATAATTTATATACATCCTAATTTTTTTTTGAGACAGGGTCTCGCTAATTTTTTTTTTTTTTTGAGACAAGGTCTAAGTTCAGGCTGGCCTTGAACTCACTGTGTAGCCCAGGTTGGCCTTGAACGCGTGGCAATCCTCTTGCCTCAGCCTCCTGAGTGCTGGGATTATAGGCATGCGCCACCATGCCTAGTCTTAATTTAAGAAAAACATAAAAGGTTTACAAGAGCAAAATGCAAAAGGGTAGTCAACCATATGTGCCTAGTTAAATATAAACTATTGGGGTTGGGGATTCAGCTCAGTGGTAAAGTGCTTGCCTAGCAAATGCTAGACCCTGAGTTTGATCCCCAATACCCAAAATAAATAAATACTACTAAAATCAAAACAACTCAGTTCTTCACTCTCGCTTGTCACATTTCAAAAGCTCAATTACTCCATGTAGCTAGTGGCTATCTTGTTAGACAATGCAGATATAAGATGTCATTCACTGAAAAAAGAAAAATAAAATGTCACTCACTGGACAGCTCAAGTCTAGAAAAACATACTGGAAAGGTAAGACAGTATGATCTGAGGGTGATTTTTATTTTTCAGCTTTTCTGTACATTTCTAAATTTTCTTGTAATAGAAATGACTACAATAGGTTTTTTTCCCCCTCTGAGGCAAGGTCCTGCAAAGCAGTTCAGGTTGCCTTGAATTCTCAGCAATCCTTCTGTCTCATGCTCCTCTGAGTGCTGGGATTACAGGCATGCATCACGATGCCTGACTGACTATGCAATATTTTGTAAAAAGAATATGAAAGAACTAATTAAAAAAAGTACAATCAAGGGGGAAGGCCTTCTGCCTTGGTTTACCTTGCCCTTGTACTTGTTTAAAATACTTTGCTATAATCCCAGCACTCGGGAGGCTGAGGCAGGAGGACTGCCATGAGTTCGAGGCCAGCCTGAACTACAAAGTGAGACCTTGTCTCAAAAAACAAATTACAGCAGAAAAAGTCTTGATCTTTTATAGCAACCTGTAAAAGTAACCCACCACTAGTAGTAGCAGCCTCTTTAAGAAGTCAAATCACAGCTGCATGTGGTGCTGCACACCTGTAACCATAGCACTATGGGAAGCTGAAGCAGGACTGCAAGTTGGAGGCCAGCCTGGGCAACTAAGCGACTTGGCAAGACCTTGTCTCAAAAAAAAAAAAAAAAAAAAAAAAAAAAAAAAAAAAAGCCAGGGATGTAGCTCAGTGTGAAGGTCCTAGTTTCAATGTCCAGTACCACATACACAAAAAAGTCAAACCACATTTCTGTGGCCACCTCAAAATAATGCAGGAAATGAACATCTCCATCCCCACCCCCTTAGCTGAAAAACAGGAGCCTGAAACCTCCTGGGGAAATTCATGGTGGCCTTCATAGTGAGTGATGGAGCAGTCACTTGGTTTTAAAATTTAGATCCCTTTTTCTGACAGCAGCACTGTATAACTGAACTCAGCTCAGAACACTACCAGGGACTGATTCTTTAAAAAAAATTTTTTTGGTGGTACTAGAAACTGAACCCAGGGTCTTCATACTAAGATATTCATTCCCCACTTCTGTTAATTTTGAGAGAGGGTCTCACTAAATTGCTAATTTGCCCAGACTAGATTCAAACTTCCAATCTCCTGCTTCAAGTCTCCCACAGTGCTGGTACTATGGACATGGGGTACCACAACTGGCCAAGAGATCAGTTCTTGACAGTGCTTCTAAACGGATTCTTAACAATACTTTTATACGTCTGTCATATTCTACAGTCACTTACTTCAAGGTATGGTTAGCACCCAAAGAATCTCTAAACATGGATGTCAAACTATAAAAGTTGCTACTATAATAGTAATATCCATAGGTCCTCTTGGAATTCCTTTATACAAACCAAAATACCCAAAATTCCTTAATCGCATTTATATAATCTCATGTGGAAATCTCAATATTCCTAAAATGAAATATGCACATCCAAATCATAAAGTTAGAATGATTAATTTCAGAATGGTCACATAAACCAAATATACTAGATCACATGAACAAAGAGGTAACAGTTAAAATAATTCATATAAATAGTGAAATATACAAAAACATCTTCAAAAATGAGTATAAAAAAAGTTTTAAAAAAATTTTTCCTCCAGAGGAGATACACACGAATTTAAAGATCATAGTGAGCTACGATGTCCCTAGCACTGACTGGCTTTGTAGATTCTTGTCTAAGATGATGTTCTACATAACTAACTTTCAAATGATTATACCAATGAAATTACAAGAGTTTAAGGAAAAGCATCTTTATAAAAGCCCAGAATATTTTAGATTATTTAGTAAGATATCACAAAGCATCAAATACAAAAAGATATAAAGCAGTGAAGATGCCAAAAAAAATGAGATACAAACTTACAAGGGTCATAAGGCACATGCCAGTACTGACGTCCCACATCTTAATAGTTTTGTCTCTAGATCCAGACAGCAAGAATGGCCCAGGCTTGCCACTCTTCTTAGTCTACAGAAAACATAAATAATTTTCCCATGTAAGAAGTTAGTTAAGGATTTTAAATGGCTTCTATTTAGTAATCATCTGTATTTCCAATTTTGTAAAAATGCACTTTATCTATTGAAATACACAAGTCTTTTGGTGCTACTTAGGCTATTTTACACTATTATGACTTTTATTTATTTATTTATTTTGGTACCAGGAATTGAACTCAGGGCCTCATACTTGCGAGGCAAGCACTCTAACCACTGAGCTAAATCCCCGGCCCACTATTACGACTTTTAAACTACATAGGAAGGACCCAGATAACACCAACGTATTATAGGTTTATTGCTTAAAACTTCTGTAATCAGGGTTAAGGGTGTACCTCAATGTTAGAGTACTTGCCTGTCACATATAAGGCTCTGGGTTTGATCCCCAGACCTGCTTCTGTAATCAAAAAGGATTCTAAAACTAAATTCAACCAGGATAAAATTTTATGACATGGTAAATAACAACCACCAGAGGGCAGTAAAAAGAATCAGAAAATGTAACGGGCCAGCCAAAACAGATCACAACAGAAAGTTCATTTAAAAGAAACAATTGGATATCAAAATGAATATCCATATTAAAAATTATTTTTAAAAAGCATTAATCAAATGTTCAAGTATAAAAATAAAATCTGTTGAATTAAAAAAAAAAACAATTGGGATTTTGGTGTGTGTGTTATGTGGGGGATTTTTTCCCTTTGTTTATTAAGATGTAGTTTTTAGGGGATTTAGCTCAAATGGTAGAGTGCTTGCCTAGCAAGCACAAGGCCCTGAATTCAATCCCCTGCACCAAAAAAAAAGGATGTCGTTTTTAAAAAACATTAACAGAAATACGTCCATAGAAAGAAATGTGATCAATTCTGACACCTACAACTTACTCCCCCAAAATAAAGATATTAATCATAAAGACTGAAATCATGAAGAGTACAAATGAATAATCATGAGGAAATGTAATAGAACTCCAGACTCAGCTAGTGCATTTAAAATCGAGTATTAGAGGCTTCCAAATGAAAAGTCTTCATTTAAAACATTTAAATACTAAATTGCAATTCATCATAAATTCAAAAATAAAATAATTATGCTCATTTAAAGTTATCCTAAAAGATAACTTTAACCTCTCCTACAAGCTTATTTTGCACTGCTTTACTCTTAGAACAATAGCATATCTAGTAAATTTAAGTGCTCATTTCTGTTCTTCAAAAGAATTCCCACCCTCAATACACATTAAGAGTCAGCTGACAGCCATAATCATCACTGGTTAAAAAACATAAAAACAACCACATTAAAGAGTAACAGTTTTTCAGGTACAGGTACAAACGGCCTATGATGAATGTTATCACTATGTACATCTAAAATGTACCATTAAAATAAATTTAAAAAAAAAGTAACAGTTTTAAGGTTCAGAATTCTAGGGTGCAGATTCTTAAATGTATTAACAGACTTGAAACTGAGACTCAGAAAAGGGTTCTGTGGTTTTATCTAGGGTTCTAAATTATTATTGTTTGTTTGTTTTCGTTTTTTTGGTGCTGGGGATCGAACTCAAGGGCCTTGTGCTTTCAAGGCAAACGCTCTACCATTCAAGCTAAATCCCCAGCCCTACAATATTATTAATAAAATCATGAAACGACATATAAATCACACCATACCTCAGATCCTGTTGCTTCAGAGATGGAAGAGTACGAGCTTTCTGGAGCCCAGGAAATGCATTCTACTACATGTTCATGTTCTCGGAGCTCAGCCTTGCATTCCTTTGTTGCTACGACCCATACACGAACAGTCTGGTCATTGGAACAGCTGGCTATCAGAGTGCCATCCTGATTGGGCCGCACCATACGTACCCATTCTCTGTGTCCTGTGAATGTCTTCACACAGTAGCTGGCAAAATAAACAATTCACACTTCAAATGATCATCATCAGGACACTTTCCAGAAGTGATGTAAAACAGTTATGAATTGGGATGAAGAGATAGCAGAAAGTTAGAGAAATCAAGTCAAGTGAATAAATGTAAACACCTGGTTAATAAAAGGGGCACAGGCTAGAAAGTCAAATGCCATTTAAAAGAAGCCAACAGGAATATCATTAAGCAGCTACCCAAACCAACAAAATCTAAAAGGTAAAATATATAGAGGAACGAAATATTTCAAAACTAAACACATAACAAAAATATTTCTAGCCATGCTGGGAAGAAGGTACTGTATGTATGTTCTACTCATCTGAGCAAAATTGGTCAATTAAAGGTTTAATTACAACAATCAAGCATAATTATAAGCATAATGAAATTCAACTTAGCAGGGCATACCAGCCCAAATGTTATTTACATTTTAACTTAAACCCACAGAGAGATCACCTAAAAGAAGCCGACAGAGAAAATAAGTCGTTACATAGAAATGGTTCTTAAGAGTCTTTTATATAGCGTCTCTATGTTTCTTTTTGGGAGACATTTAAAGATCAAACTTAGTTGTTTTGTGGGCTAGAGAGTGAACCTAGGACCTAATGCATGCTAAGCAAGCACTTTACTACAGAGCTACAACTCTACCCCTCAAACTTAAAAGGCACATAATACAATTGTCATAGTGACTGTTCTGGATTAAAGCCAAAATTACTCAACACTTGGAAGACAATATTGTTTTCTTAATATTGCCTTAGCTGATGTTTTTCCAACTAAGCCTACTTACCCAGTTTGCACTTCCCACATTTTTATAGTTTTATCCCTTGAAGCAGACACTATATGATCTCCGTTGGGCATGATGGCTACTGAAGAGACATTGTGGTCATGGCCTAAAACACAACGCAGCAGCGTATTAAGCAACACATTACTAAGAGCAACTGAAACTCAGTTTTATCGTGGGATTTCAAATATCACACCAAATTTCATACACACTGAGCTTTACATAAATTGGGTAAAATACCTCAATTTACACACAAAAGGTAAAGAATTGGCAACTTAAATTTCAACTTGCATAATTATTTTAAAATGTAGACATCATGGAGCTGGGCATGTTGACACATGCCTGTAATCCTGGGACTTGGGTGGGTGAGGCAGGAGAATCACCTCAAAGTTGAGGTAAGCCTGAACTACAGAAGAAGACCACTTAAAAAAAAAACCAACCAAACAAACAAAGCAGGGATCAGTGAATATATCTGTACACATTAGTGAAGTCTCAATGTTTATACACAAATCCTATGAAAACACAATTTCCTATGGTTAATATCCTAAGATATAAAGAAGAAATAATAAGAGTTATAAAGCCAAATAAAAAAGAAAAAATAAGGATCTGGTTCACTATTAAAAGTAGTGGTTGAGGCCAGTGGTGCATGCCTGTTATCTCAGCACCCTGGCAGGCTGAGGGAGGAGGATGGTTAAGTTTGAGTCCAGCTTGAGCAACTTATCAAGATGCTGTCTCAAAATAAAAAAATTTTTTAAAAGGGGATGGGAACTGTTGCTCAATCCACAGTACCACCCCACCACATACACACAAGTGACTGAGAATCATCTTACTGTTGCTGTAGATGTTTACAGGCATTTTAAAAAATGCATTACTTCATATACGTTATTCACATTCCTAATTATCTATACAGTACTTTTGGAAAAAGTCCCCTGGAGTCCTCATAAATACATTATTTCAATGAATATACAATGGTTAGAAAGAACTCTTCAAGTGAGAACAAGTTATAGGCAACTTAAATACAAATAATAGACTTTACAAAAGGATTTGCCAGAATTTTTAACTGAGTGAACTTCTCTAATGCATTTTAATTGTGAGTGTGACAGAAAAACTCTTCAAATTATACTTTACATGCAATCACAAGTTTATTCATGTGCTAAAGCCATCAGATAATCTAGTATTTAAATTTTATTACTAATAGGTGTGTTTCTTAGACAAAATCTAAATATTCGTATTTCATGTTTAAATGAACAATAAAAAGCCTTATTCAGTGAGTACCTCCTATATATCAAGATGATATAAGTATGTGACCTCACTTTATCCTCAAAACAACTCTAACTTAAGTATTATTACCTCTATTTTCCAGATGAAAGAAGCTAAAATTTCCTAATGCTGTAAAAAAGCAAGAGGAGCTTGATCCCAGATACCTGATTCCAAAGATCATGCTACTTCCACAAAACCACACTGCCTCAGGAAATAGTCCACAACAAGACCTGGAGAACAAGCTAACAATGATACAATACTGTATGTGGAACATTTAAAAGTGAGCAAAGGAATCTGAGTTCTGGCTTTCAGTAGGTCTACTCTGCCTGGACTTCAGGTGCCCAACTGAAAAAAATCAAGGGGGAAGAAAACCCTCAGTGAAACTAACTTAATTTTCTCTCTTAAAGACAGACTGGAGACCTGGCAGTTTTTGTTTTTTTTAAATCCAAAATTACTTGTAAAAACAACTATTTTTTGTAAACCAGTAAGACATACTAAAATAATCAACTCTCAACCAGTGACTTATCCATGGTCTACATATATTGCACGTTCTTCCAGATAATTAAGAGCTGAATGCCAATATTCTTCTCTCACAACTGCCATGCTATAAATTATCTGAGCTATTATCCTCTAGCACTTACCATGCATGGTTCTGATGCACTCAAAGCCCTGAAAATCCCATAGTTTAATGGTCATATCTGCAGAACAGGAAGCCAGAAGCTTGCCACTGTGGTCAAAGGAAATGTCTTGTACAGAGTCTGTATGCCCCTTAAGAGTTCGTTCAAAATCTCCAGTCTCATAATCCCACACCTGTCAAGTGAAGAGAAACTTGGTTAACACCAACTCATTACTTTCTCATCCATATTTGCACTTGGGACGCAGCCATACACTTCACTGACTAACTGAACAAGCCCAAAAGAATAATCTTAGAAATATCACATTTGCAAGTATAGAGAAAACTGATTCTGCAATTATTAAAATAAACTTTCAGTGTTACATTTTTGAAGTATTTAAAATATGATTAATTATGCTAGTGATAAGGTATATAACGGCACAAGTTACAGTCCCTTCCTACTCTAATAGCAACAGACATTAAAAAAAAAAATCCAGGGGCTGGGGATTTAGCTCAGTGATTAGAGTGCTTGTCTTGCAAGCACAAGGGCCTGAGTTCGATCCCCAGCACCACCACCAAAAAAAAAAAAAAAAAAAAAAAAAAAAATCCAAGGGCAAAAATATGTTTTAAGGGGTTATAACAGGTATTTATTTATTTATTTATTTATTGGTGCCAGGGATTGAACTCGGGACCTTGTGCTTGCAAGACAAGCATTCTAATCACTGAGCTAAATCCCCAGCCCTACAACAGGTATTTATATGCAGACTATAAGGGAAAAAAATAAGAGTACCAGACTAGTAGAGTTCACCCATCTCAGGGGATAAGAAATGATTTTATAAAATGTAAACTGTTCATGAATAGCAGATTAATAAAGAACCTCAATGTGATTTTTAAAAATGAACTAAAAGTCACTTTTTTTCTTTTGTTTTTTGAGACAAGGTCTCACTATGTAGTTCAGGCTGGACTTGAACTCATGGAGATCCTCCTGCCTCAGCCTCCCAAGCACTGAGATCATAGGCATGCACCACCATGCTCTGCAGCAGTCACATTTTTTTTTTTAAAGAATTTTTTTCTTTTTTGTTTTCTTCTTTGCAGTACTGGGGATTGAATCCATGGACTTAAAACTGAGCTACATCCCCAGTTCTTTTAAAATTTTTTATTAAAAAAAATAAAATTTTTTATTAAAAAAAATAATAAAAAAATAAATTTTTTTATTTTTGTCATTGCCAGGGTTGGGCTCGAACTTTCAAATCTCTTGCCTCAGCCTCCTGAGTGTTGAGATTACAAGTGTGTGCCACCACACCTGGCCTAAACACATTTTTACCCACAACATGTTGGCAGCCCTCTATTTGCTTACTGTATATGTTTTGTTTTGTTTCTGGGGGCTTTTTTTGTATACTGTAATACTGTGGATTGACCTCAGAGCCTCCTGCAAATACAACTGAGCTATATTACACCTCCAGACCTTTCTGAGACAGGGTCTCAAAGTTTCACAGGCTGGCTTTAAACTATTTTTTTGTTTGTTTTTGTTTTGAGACAGAGTCTTGCTATATAACCTAGGCTGGCCTCAAACTCTCGAGGCAGCAATCCGCCTGCCTTGGCTTCCCAAGTGCAAGTGGCGGGATTATAGGCATGTGCCAACATGTCTGGTTTGGCCTTGAACTTTCAATTCCCCTGCCTCAGCCTTCTGAGCAGCTGGGATTACAGGTGTGTGCTACCACATCCAGCATGCTGATTAAATTTTAAACATTAAGAATTAGTTCTGGCTGGGCAGGAGCTGGAGAGAGAATGATTAATGGTACAGGAGTATAGGTGGTTAGGAGGATTTGTGGGGCAGTGCCACTGCCTGGAATTAAACAGGGCCTTTGCACTAAACTATAGCCTGCCCACCCCCTTTTTAAAGACAGGGTCTCAATAATTTACTAAACTGCCCTTGCAATCCTCCTGTCTCAACCTCCCAGGGTGCTGGGATTACAGGTATGCACCACCATGCCCCATGTATGAGGAATAACTTCTAATATTCTCTAACACAACAGAAAAAACTTTATGTAGGTGAAGACAATTATTTCAAAATAGGTAGTTAGAAATGGCTTTAAATGTTCCCAACCCCCCAAAATGATGTATATCAGAGGTAAGAGATATAACAATTACCCCAATATAATCATTGTTCACTGTATAACTCTAATAAAAGGTCACATTTTACTCCATAAATACGATTACTATGCATCAATTAGAAGATTTTTAAAAAATTGTTATGAAAGAGCCAGGTGTGGTGGCACGTGCCTGTAATCCTGACACTCAGGAGACTGAAGGCAAACATAGTGAGTTCAAAGCCACCTGAACTACACAGCATGATTCTGCCTCAAAAAAAAGTGTGCATATATACATAAATAAAATATAAAAATATATATATGTGTGTATATATATATATATGTATGTGTGTGTGTGTGTGTGTGTGTGTATATATATATAAAAGAAGTCTAAGTGACTCAGTGGTTAGAGTGCCTGCCTAACAACCACAAGGCCCTGAGTTTGATCCCCAGCACAGGGGGGAAAAAAAAAAAAAAGTGCAAAACTAACATCAAAAATGCTATCACGGGCTAGGGATGTAGTTCTGTAGTACAGCACCTGCTAGCATGTGTGAGACCCTGGGTTCGACTCTCAGGTCTGTTAAAAAAAGAGCAAAGCAGGGGCTGGGGATTTGGCTCAGTGGTTAGAGTGCTTGCATAAGGCCCTGAGTTTGATCCCCAGCACCAAAAAAAACCAAAAAACAAAAAACAAAAAAACAAAAAAACTAAAAAACAAAAAACAAACAAAAAAAAACAAACTCCCAAAACAACTCTCAGGGCTGGGCATGATGATGGAAACACACCTATATTCTCAACTAGGGGAAGGGTGGGGCACTGAGGCAAGAGGACTAGAAATTTGAGCCAGCAACATACACTTAGCAGACACCAGGTTTTGGGTTTGATCTCCACCAGCCCCACCCCCACTTAACTCCCCCTCTGGAGAAAAACAAGTCTGATCTCAAGATAAATCCTTTATAGTTTTTCCTCAATTCAAGTGGTGATATTATTGTAACTGAATGGCTTTAGAAGGATCAAACCTGTTATATTACCAAACGAACTCAAGAAATAACATTAACTACAGATTATTGAGCCTTTTACATCTATCTGTCAGGTATTGTACTATTTTATAATTATGAATACATTACTTCATGGTACAGAATCTTATGATACAGGTATTTTTCTCTTTCTGCAAATCGAGAGCCTTTTGCATGCTAGGCAAGCAGCACTCTACCACTGAACTACATCCCTAGCCCAGTATTTGGTGGGGGGGGGGTTGTTTTTTTGAGACAGGGTCTTGCTGTGTAATTCAGGCTATGCACTATGTAGGAGGCCTTAAACTCACAATGATCCTCCTGCCTCAGCCTCCCAAGTACTGGGATTACAGGGATGCCCCACCATGCCCAACTCCTTGCCCAACATATTTCTGATACATTTCCCCCAAAATGAGAAAAAAAAATTTTTTTTTTTTGGTGCTGGGGAATCGAACTCACTTTAACCACTGAGCTAAATCCCCAGCCCTAAAATGAGAAAATTAAGCCTTAAGCATATCAAGCACTTTGCCCAATGTAGTCAGGAGAATCACAAAACTCTTCATTTATGAAACTGAATTTTTTGGAAAGTCATTCTATCACTCAGTATTTAGGCCTAGCTTTATACAACTGAAGAGTTATAAAAGTGGAGCAACGAGTTTTTTATACACAAAATACCCAAGGAATCAATTTATGAATGAAAAGGTTTATGTATAAAACAGAACACTGTAATAATAGCTGACTGGAAATAAATGAAAAAGCCCAAAGGAAGACAATTTGTTCATGGTGTTGACCTTGAGTGATCCTTCAGCATCTGGCCAACAACATTTGAAAGCAGTTTCCATGTACTAACTCATTTAATCCTCTCAAAAGTATATGAGGTAGGTATTTATTATTTTTATTTTACAGATGAGGAAAAGAGAAACATAAAAAGTTAACTTGCCCATAATCACAATTAACTATTAAGTGGTGCAGTTGGGACATAAAGCCTTAAGCAAGGGCCAGTACCCTTGACCATGAACTATTCTATAAAGCTTCTATATGCAGTATAAATAAAATGATCACCTTAAAGTCATTAAAAATAATGACACAAAGGACATTTCTAAAATAAATGTTAATGGGGTTTGGGGACTTAGCTCAAGTGGTAGAGCGCTTGCCTAGCAAGCACAAGGCCCTCAGTTCGATCCCCAGCAGCACCCCCCGAAAAAGTTAATTAAAAGATAACACTACATTTTTAACTGATTTTCACTAGTAAAACAACTATAAATAAAAGGGAGAATTTTCAGTAGTTGTGGCATTTTGGAGAGGAGGGAGGAGTGCTGGAATTTGACCTTTGGCCTCTCACATGGTACACAAGCACTCTATCACTGAGCTACATCCCCAGTCCATGTGGTATCATTTTTAACAAAGGTTTCAAAACTTCTATTCTGTGATATTTTAAAAGTAGGTTTCATAGATACTTTTAAGACAGTGCATTTACAGATCTGTTTGTGGTTTTATACCAATGCTGCAAAATCTACAGCTAAGTCTGAACTTTCTACCTAGCGAAAAATTTCTACCTTTTACCTATACATCATTTTCTGGTATACAAAGACAGAAGACTATCAGGAAATCAATAGTTTAAATGCATGCCTACCTATGTTTGAAATACATAGTATGGAGCTGAGGTTGTAGCTCAGTGGTAGAATGCTTGCCTAACACACAAGGCCCTGCATTTGATCCCCAGCACCACAAATAAAAAAAGTAACTTATTAATGTATTAGATGCACAATTATTTCAGCCTATGATGTACAGATGAATTACTCCTTGAATTACTAGTCCACAAGATAGAAGTCACTGATTTAAAAACTAAAGAAACCACATAAGGAAAATGTAAAACAGTATTTAATTAGAAGAACTGGTTAATTATAGTCACATTTAAATCATGCCTGCATTTTATGCTGGACTGCTGCTATGTAATATATACAAGTGAGTCACATTTTCTTAAACCATCACAAATGAAACTTAAAATCTGGAATTTAATATGAAATAAGCATTAGAACACAGAAAGTTACCTTTTAATTATCTTTCTATATATGGTTTATATAACTCATTTTATTGTATCTAGATTAAAGATAGCTACAAAAATAATGTTCTAAAATTTTGTTGAATATATTCACCCTTTATTTATTAGCACTGTAAACCAATATTTTCATGTATCACTTGTGCTTAAAAGGAACACATTTTTCATTCTCTAAGAACAAAATTTATTCAAACACAAAATAATCCACTACCCAACATCAAATTTATTAAAATGCATTTATTTAAACGTAAATGTTCTCAAATTCATTAGTGAGATTACTGGCTGCATGCTTCTCAGGAGCTACAGTGAAACTTTACTGTCTTTAAAGTTTCAAAGAGCCCCTCCTATCTTTCTATTTAGGTCATTTCAGGATCTTTTTTTTACCCCAATAACTGACTTTGTCTGCTTTTAAAAAATACTTACCTTAATTGTAGCATCCTCAGAAGCAGAGACCATAACACTGAACACAGGATGGAAAATGACTCGAGTGACTGGACTCCTATGACCACTCAGTGCATATTTTTCTGGTGGACGAGGAATCCATTCTTTTGGGTCTCGTTTCTGACCAAGAGGACCACCTGACGTAAATTCTTCTTTTGCTTCATTTAGCTTTGATTCTAATTCCATAACCTGGAAAAGGAAGAGTCAGTTAAGTACAGATAGATTTTGATATATTTTTTTAGAACTGCCTTTGGTTGGGAAGGTAGCTCAGTGGTAAAGCATTTGCCTAGCATGCATGAGGTCCTGGATTAGAAAGAAAGAAGGGAAAGAGAAGAGAGGAGAGGGCAAAGGAGGGGAGGGGAGGGGAGGGGAGGGGAGGGGAGGGGAGGGAAGGAATGGAAGAGAGGGAGGGGAAAGGAAAGGGAGGAAAGGGAGGAAAGGAAAGAAAGGAAGGAAGGAAAGGAAGGAAGGAAGGAAGGAAGGAAGGAAGGAAGGAAGGAAGAAAGGAAGGAAGGAAGGAAGGACAGCCCTATCTTTATTTTCTATATGTATGTGTAGGAAACTTAAAAAAATTCTGCAATTTGCAAAGCATTTGATAGATTTAAATGAGGTCTTAATATAACACCAAAATCTAAGTAGTGACAAAAAACCAAAAACTAATAAAAATACAATACAGTTGCCCTAATATTTAACTCAAAGAAAAATTTCAACTTATATTTGGAAGTATAGTCTTCTACTACAAGTTACAGGAAGAGCAAAGAACCTGTCTCGTTTCCCCTAAGGTGTGCTACTCTTGATAAATCCTATCCAAATCACAGTTTAGAGTGCATATATCAATAATAAGATATAATAAAAGTTAACGGGGCTGGGGATTTAGCTCAGTGGTCAGAGTGCTTGCCTAGCAAGAGCAAGGCCCTAAGTTCGATCCCTGACACCAAAAAAAAAGTATCTACTGAACATCTATGAGCTGGGAACTTTTCTAAGAGCCTTATATACATAATCTTTATTTACTCTAACTTTGCCTAGGAAGTACTGTATATATATTTTAGATCTGTAGTACTATTTGTTGCCTTCAACGTATAGAAAAAAATGAAAGCTCGCACATGAAAATGATATAAAGCACACTTTAGTGCTCTTTTCCCTTCACCACACTGGCTTCATGTGTCCTTTCCCTCTTAGGAGGAAGCATGCACGTGCTTGTAGGGTACAAATGAGTTCTTCCAGCATCAATTTCTCGAAGTTAAGACCATGCAAAATTCAACCTAGTCAACACTGCAGGCTGTACAAGTTAGCGTGTATCAGCAATGATCTAAGACCAAATTTTCATAAAGCATAGTGAATTCTTATTTGCCCTATCAAGATCAGACTTTTAATGCAAAAGAGTAATTTGCTAATACTTCCAGAAGCTTTATAAAACATACTGAATACAACTTCAAAGACCTACTTACCTTCTTTTGTAATCTAATGACAGATGTCCATTTTTTTTCCAAAAGACCAGCATACTTCTTATCTAATTCTTCATTCTAGAGGAAAAAATATGAGAATCTGTCAACCCATATAAATCATCTTCAAGACTAAGCATTTAAAAAGGCATGAAAATCAAGTTCAATACCAGGTAAACTACAATAACAAAAATGACAAGATTTGTAAATAGCTGATTTGACTGATACTAGAATAAAATATGCACAATAACTATATTATGAACTATAAAAAGTCAAACATACCATATCTAATTCAGCTTCCTTTTTAAAAACTGAATATGCCTCTTCATAGCCATTTGAACGAAGATAATCTGCTATAGCTCGATTTCTGAAAGGAAACAAATTCAAATGACTTCTAAAAATAATCTCATTTCTATTTTTAAAATATATTTTACTGAAAATCTCACAAGCCTGAAGATACTTTCAAGAGTACTTCACTCCAAACCACACTAGTATTTCACAAAATATGGACCACTCCAAAACCTCTAGAACACTTAGCTCTTGTCACAGTGCATTCATAGTGTCGTATTATTCTTGAGTTTTTATAAATTCCTAATTCGTTGCTTACCTTACAAGCTGTGTGCACTCTGCAGATCAAGAGATGGCTTACGTCAATCTGTGACAATAACCATCAATTTTGCTAATGTTTACATTTACCTTTTTCTCTTTGATGTACATACTCAAAGGCTGACAAATAGAATTTAGTTTTTTTTTTAATTTTATTTTAATGGTACATTTTCGATGTATATATTGATAACATTCATCACTGGGGTAGAATTTAGTTTTGTGGAGAAATGTTTTGATAAAATTATAAGTACTTTTATCTTAAAAATAACTTTAAACCTTCACAATATGTTTTAGGAAACAACCTATAAACTTAGTATACTGTATAAAAAGACATTCATTTGGAATTAAAACTTGAATGGTAGAGAAGTGTATTAACACACGCCTTTTCATGCTTTTCTTTCATTTCTGAAATAACATTGGCAACTCTCCCCTCCTAAAGCAACTATTTCAATGTGTCTAAATAATTTTGAGCTTTACTACCATGACAGAAATGGATGTGATTTCTTTTATTTTTAATTAATTTAAAAGTTAAGATCAGGCATGGTAGCACATGCCTTTAGTCCCAACACTCTGGGAGACTGAAGCATGAGGATCATGAATTTGAACCCAGCCTGGGCAATTTAAAACCCATCTCAAAATAAAAATTAAAAAGGAGTGGGATATAGTTCAGTGCAAAGGCCCTAGGTTCAATCTCCAGTATTGTAAAAAAAAAAGTTTATAGGCAAGATTAAACAAATTTTAAACATATACATATACAGTAAAATGTCCTTTCTACCACTGATCCCCAATATTCCACCCTTGAGGCAATTATTTTACTAGTGTTTTATGCTTTTTCTAGAGATATATACCTAAAAATACAAACACAGTCTTCTAGAGATAATCACTACTGCTTTTAAAGCAAACTGCAGGTTAAATGTCATGTAAACTCAATTTTACCTCATTCATGCCCCCATCTTGTGTTACTGGAGGTTGAACCCAGTCGTGCTCTATCACTGAGCTATTATACCCCCGTCCTTTTTATTTTTTATTTTGAGACAGAGTTTCACTAAATTGTCAGACTGAACTTCGAACTTGTGATCCCCCAGCTTTGGCTTCCTGAGTAGCTATTGGCATGTGCCCTGCTCCTGGCTTATCTACCTTCTTTACTAATAAATATAAATCTCCCTTTTTTAATAGAAATTACATTGTATCCTACTATAAAGACAGATGTTTTTATCATATAAACAGTACTAAGAATATTCTTGTATAAATAAATGTCAATGCCAGTGCCCATTTAATGCTTTAGGAAATAAAAAACTCCATAGTATGATAGAATTGGTGAGATTAAGCTTCACTTCAATAGTATGTTGAAACAAACAGCAACAAAAAGTAGAGAAAGATAAGAGAATGACAACAGATTTGTTGTAATTACTGGCATCTTAAAGATCAAAGTGTAGTAATTATAAGGTTAGCATATTACACAGACACAGGAGTGAAGGAGAGGTAAATTCTTAATATTATTAATAAATTAGTATTATTATAATTAATATTGATATGATTCTGGTGTGTCTTCTGGCCTATTCTACTAATGAATAACTTAATTCATTAAGAATTCTTTACAGAAAAAAATAAGAATTCTTTACAGATGGAAATCTACTTTTTAACACCCAGCAAGAAGTAGTTCTACTTGGCCTTTCAAAGTTAAAACAAAGTTGGGTCAGATATCCCAAAATAAAAAGGGAAATAACCTAAAAATCATCATTTCATAGCTTTCTTTTTTTAATATAAAAAACAATCATCAAGCAAATAAAGGGGAAATTCCAAGAGTAAACAAATTATATACAGTACTTGTATTTAATGTTCCTACCTCATTTCACTCCTCTCTAGTCAAGACCTAACACCTCACATTTTGCTGACAACATACCTTCCAACACTAAAGCTCATATACCGGATAATATGTATGTTTTGCACATATACAATTTTTAACAACTATGATCTCAGTGGGCATTTTTTGTAAAGGAAAGATAAATAAGTGGTGATACTTTTCCGTATGAGAATACTGGAGAGAAATACAAAATAACTACTCATTTTTCCAAAACATTGGGATTACCACTACAGGGTGAGTATTCCTAACCCAAAAGTCCAAAATGTTCCACAATCTGAAACTTTATGTATGATGTTGGGGACAGAACACAGGGCCTCTGCTCAGACACTAAGGTATACTCTCAGCTCTCATTTTTCTAAAAAATAAATTGACCTGCTAATTTCATTCAACACAGCTATTAATATTCATTTATAATATCATAGTACAGCTCAAACAATATTCCATTATATAAGTATATTAATTTAATATAAACAATCATATACTCAAACTTTCAGTGTTTTTCTATTCTTTATCATCTTAAACAGTGTTGCAAATAAGGAGCCACAGAAATAAATCCTTTCTAACATCTTTATATCTGAATCAACATACACAGAAGATCAATGGTAGAGTGCTAGCAAGCACTAAAAAGCCCTAGATTTGATCCCTGGCACTACAGAAGAAGAAAAAAATGTACAGATTTTTAAAGAACATTTTCATAGCTATTATGCTAATTATACTCCTACCAGCAGTTAAATTTCTTTACCGTTTCAGTAAAGATGAACAGCAAACATGAGAAGAGATGCAGATAATTACATAAGGTATGTAAGGTAGTACCTCAAAATAGTTGTGCTTCTTACATTTACGATTTCTATCAAATATTGACTCCAACTTAAACAATAATCACTGTGTCTTGATGCTAAAACCACCATCCCATTAAATTAGGTAGCAGAGGGGCTGGGGATTTAGCTCAGTCACAAGGCCCTGAGTTCGATCCCCGGCACCACAAAAAAATAAATAAATAAAAATAAATTAGGTAGCAGAGTGTAATACCTCAATGTCATGTATTGGGCAGACTGGTTTTTCTGAGGGCACAAAACTAGCAAGTAGTAAAATTACCTAGGGTAATAATTCCAATTAACATTTTATTGTGTGAATGGGGAAGAAACTAGCTAAGCAAAAGGAGTGGTGGAGCTCCACGCTCCCTCCATGAACCAGAGTTATTCCTTTTTTATGTATTTCTCTATATATCATTTTTCATAAATGTTTTAAAAATAGACTTATACTGCTCTTTTAAAAGTCCTACACAATTTTTTTTTGAGGCAGGTACAGACTGAACCTAAAGCCTGGCTCATGGTAAGCAAGGCTCTACCACTGAACTTCCTAGCCCTTTTTCATTTTATTTTGAGACAGAGCCTTGCTAAATTGCTCAGGCTGGCCTTGCACTTGGGATCCTCCTATTTAGGCCTCCCAAATAGTTGAGATTACAGAGCGCCACCCAGCCTACCCATACAAATCTGTAAAACAAATATGACTCAAAAAATTCATGCTTTTTAGCTAAGTCTTCAACTCCAAAATTCATGTTTTTTAAAATAATTTATTCCTTTATTTTTAACCAAGAACATGTACTGGTACACTGTACATATAATGATCACATTCATCACACTTATTTTGTACCTGTACATGATGTATCTTGGTTTTCCCCCCTCTTCTCCACCCCTCCCCTTCTGTTCCCTCCTTCCCTATTTACAGCAGGTTTATTCATAATTTTCCATGATTCTCCTTTCCCTTTTCTTTCCTTTTTTCCCTTCCTGCTTTTCCCCCTTCCCTCTTTCTAGTTCTCCTCTCCTTTTTATATTATCTTCCTTTTATATAATATCTATTACACCTCCTTGTCCTTATTTACAGTTACGGTTTCTCATATCAGAGAAACAATTCGATGGGTACTCTTGAGTGTCTGACTTATTTCACTTAATAGTAAAATTCATGCTTTTAAACTACTGGCTTTACTGTTTGAGTAGATGACTAGGTGAGGGAAAAGAATTCCCATATTTCTGGTAGACTGTGGTTACATTTACTTGGATAGGAAAAACAGAAGAGGAAAGGCAAATTCTGTTAGGAATATAATGAGTTCAGTTTTAAAAAAAAATGAGTTCAGTTTAAAATCTTTTGAAGCACCTATAAGACATTTAAGTAGGGACACGATATAAACAAGAATCTGAGAAAATTAACAAATAGGTAGTAATGATTCAAACCATGTAAGTAATCAAGAAGATGTACAATGGGAAGAAAAAAATGAGACTAGAATGTAAAGGACAGAACCATGTCGGATACCAATATTCAAGAAGCTGTGAGGATATAAAGAGCCTAAAAAGGTAAAGTCAGAATTAAGAGATGCCAGCAAGCCAATTAAAAGTCTCCAAAAAATTACAAATGGGCAGAATTGAGGATTTAGCTCAAATGGCACAGCCTGGAGTTTGACCCCTAGCACCACCTCCCAAAAAAGAACATTAAAAAGTATCCAAACAATATGGCTACAAAGAGGTCTCTGCCTCAATATTTCTCAATATAATAATCTATTAAACACAATAAGGTTTCAAATGAGCACTTGGCAGAGTAGTAAGGCTCAAGGAGAGCATTTAGTAAAGCTTAAATGGTTAGAAAGTTTTTAATACAATGACAAGCCTCTGTTATGCCCTCTGTCAATATCTAAACTATATGATCTAGTCCATGTGGAATCTCTTAACTCTGGCAAGGTATACACCAACATTACTGAAAGTACAGAAAGAGTTAAGACTGAAGATTCTATTAGTTCTAAAGGCCTTACTTAACGCTTCTTCTAGAGTTTGTTACAATTTCAGCTGTTGACCTCATGTAGACTTTCATCAGTTTTACTAAGGATGGAACACTTACCTCTTTTGAAATAAGTAAAATAAATCATAAGCAACTAGACATCATGGTACATGTTTATGATAATTTATCAAACTTCTTCACATGATTTAAATCAATCTATTAGCCAGGCATGGTGGAGCATGTCTGTAATACCAGCGCTAGGGAGGCTGAGGCAGAAGAACTACCATTGAGTTTGAAGCCAGCCTGAGCTGCACAGTGAGTTGAAGGCCACCATGAACTATATAGTGAAACCCTGTCTCAAAAACACAAAGACATAAAAAAAAAAAAAAACACAAAGATATGAAACCTTCTACTGAATGAAATATTTCAATTAAAAAATTTCCAGGGCTGGGGATTTAGCTCAGCGGTTAAAGTGCTTGCCTCACAAGCACAAAACCCTGAGTTTGATTCCCAGCACCAAAAAAAAAAAAAACAAAAACAAAAAACAACAAAATTTCCAGCACTAGAGATGTAGCTCAGTGGTAGAATGCTGGACTAGCATGCCCTGGGCTCAATTTCCAGTTACCCTCAATTCAAAGAATAAAAAGATTAACCGTAACACAAAACTGAAAATTCTTTAATCTTCCTCTGCAGGCTCATAAGGCCCTTTTATCATCTTTTATCTCAGGCAATAATTAGAAACATTAAAAATCAACATACAGGAAGAATATAGGCAATATGATTACACACGCTTCCACCATCGAATTTGTGAAGTATAAAAAGTAACAGAACATATGCTGGCTAGCAAAAAAAACTCCCCAAAAGTAACAACTTGCCAGGCATGGTAGTACCTGCCTGTAATCCCAGTACTCTGAGGCTGAGGCAGGAGGATCACAAATTCGAACCCAGCCTGGGCAACTTGGTAAGACACTATCTCAAAAAATAAAGACGATGTAGCTCAGTGTGAAGGCCCTGTGTTCAATTCCAAGTACCAGAACATAAAAAAAGACAGACAGACACACACAGACACACAGACACACAGACACACACACACACACACACACACACTCTCTCTCTCTCTCTCTCTCTCTCTCTCTCTCTCTAGAACTTCAGTACATAAGCCAGACAAAGGAAATATATTCAGCATTAACAGAACTTTAATTCACACAGGTAAGGAGCAAGTGTGAACAGTAACTGGATTTAAACAGCTCAACTTACAGTCTCAGATATTCTTCAATTAAGCTAAACCAAAAGGTTTAAAATGGAAATGGAAAATACCTGTTTCAAAGCTGAATCATTAGCAAGATCTAAACACTGCTCTCATTCCCTACTTATTGTAGGCCCTAAAGTCAGACAAGTGCCCAAATCTCAAGCTTACCTCTGAATCTATTTAGCATCTAACTCAACTCTACAATCTTGTGCTTCTATAGTGTATGTACCATTTAGTGTGTAGGGGAGGTAGAGATCTTCACTTTCTTTTGCAAAGGCCAGGGCAACACCCCCTTCTGGGGGGAGCTAGGGATTGAACTCAGGGCGCCTTGCAATTGCTCAGCAAGCAATTTACTACTTTAGCTAAATCCCCACCCAACCCCAGGACCCCTTTCTAATCAACGCTGAGTTTATACAGTATTCAAATATATACATAGGAGAAAACCAAATTAAAAAGCTGACGTTAATTTTTTAAAGAAAAAAGTATCAGCATAAAAATATATTACACTCATGAAACAACATGGAAAAACTTTAAATGCATATTGCTAAGTGAAAAAAGCCAATCTGAAAAGGCTACATACTGTATGACTCCAACTTTCTGGAAAAGGCAATAACTATTGAAGATAGTTGAAAATACCAGTGCTTGTTTAGGATCTGGGGAGAGGGAGGGATGAGTAGTAGGAGCAAAGAGATTTTTAGGAAAGGATATTCTGTATGATTCTGTAAGTATGGATATGAAACATTATGTACTTGTCAAAACCTATGGAATATAATACAGCACAGAGAATGAACCCTAAGCTATAGATTTAAGTTAAAAATAATGTATCTTCTATCTACCCTCCCCCCACCTCTCAGGAGGGCTAGGAATTGAACCCAAGGTCTTTTGCTTGCTTATGATAAGCAAACACTACCAAGGACCTACATCCCTAGTCTTACTTAATGATAACGTGTCAATAGTGGTTCATCAACTTTAACAAATGTACCAAACTAATGCAAAAGGTAGTAACAGAAAAAATTGGAGAAAGGGTACAAGGGATAGCGTGGGTGAAGGGGGACTATGGGATTCACCTCCCAATTATTTTATCCCATTCTCAAATCAAAATGATTAAGGCATAAAACTTTTTGGTAAAATGATTTTAAATTCATCCAGAAAACCCAAATTTTAGAGAAGAATTTTTTTTTTTTTGGTGCTGGGGATCGAACTCAGGCCTTTGCACTTGCAAGGCAAGCACTCTACCACGTCAGTTAAATCCCCAGCCCCAAGAAGAAGGTTTTTAAAAGAAAAAATTAGGCAAACTTATTACCCAATACCAGAATTTATTATAAAGCTATGATAATTTAAAAAAGTGTTATTCTGGCTCCTGAAAACACAAATCCATACCCCAAAGCAAGGCTTTATAAGAAGGTACTTTGAGATCAAGTAAGGAAAGAATCATTCCATGAATATCTGAACACCGTGGATAATAACTCAGGGGAAAAGCAGTTGGAATTCTTCCTCATATAATTCACAAACACCAATTCTAGATGGCTTAGACATTATTATAAAAATAAATAAAAGCATAATAATGCCTTAAGAAAATAAAAATTAATATTTAAGTAACTGTGATTAGTGAAGGTTTTCCAAAGCTTGACTTTAAAGTAAATAATCAAGGAAAAGACAGCTTTCACACTACATACCTACAAGGGTGATCAAAATATACAGTGAATGTTGATATTTAAAAAACTATAGTCAGGCATGGTGGCGCATGCCTGTAATCCCAGCACTCAGGAGGCTGAGGCAGGAGGATTGCTGCAAGTTCCAGGCCAGTCTGAGCTAAACAGTGAGTTCAAAGCCAGCCTGAACTACATAGCAAGACCCTGTCTCAAAACAAAAACAACAAAAACAAAAACAAAAAAAAACACAGTAAAAGATACATTGTAATTAATCTCCTTCAACACACCTCCTCCTCCCTTTGCTTTGTGTATTTACACAGTATGACCAAAACCACAGTTAATACCTGCTGTCATGTGCCATCCAATGAAAAGGTAGGCTCAAAAAAACATTCCACCTTATTCACTGATACAGGACCATGGCAAATTCTGGCTCTTCCCTGAAGTCAAAATGATCATGAAAGGTAATTGTTTTGAAATGCTTAAGACCTGAGCGATGACAGTGCAACTAAAGACACATTCAATGCAAAGAATTGCTTCAGAAAGTGACAAGAATGATAGAATAAGTGTGTCTGAAGTGATGAGGGGAAGTATTTTGAAGGAGATTAATGCCAATGTCTTTAACTGTAATACATTTTTCTTTAAAAATATATACTATTTTTCTATCACACCTCATATTTACACCATCTGACAAAAGGTGACTATCTTTACTAAAAGTCCTCCTAGAAATCAACAAGAAAGATACCTACAACTCAACAGGAAAAAAAAAAAACCCTATTGGTGTGTGGTGGTACATGCTTGCAATCCCAGCATTTGGGAGGCTGAGGCAGAATGACTGTGAGTTTACGCCAACCTGGGCTAAAATGCAAGTATAAGGCCAGCCTGTTTTGTGAGACCTTGTCTCACAAAAACAACAAAAAGATGAAGCAATAGCGGGAATAAGTAATTTGTAAAAGAGAACAAAAGGCAAATACATATAACCGAAGACTGTGATTTGCAATAATTTTAAAATGAAACTTTCTATGAATTGTGAAATTAGTTTTAAGTATGCGTATATTAATTTCCTGTTTTTATTACAACAAAAAGAAAATAGCTAACTGAACATTATTTAGAGTAAAAGCAGCTTGGATTCAGTAAGCATTTACTTCATACCAGGCTTAATGCTAAGCATTCTGAATATGTTATATTAAATCCTCGTAATTCTGTAACATGTTCCCTTGTTAAGGTAAAATTTAAAGAAAAATTGAGATGGGAAAATCTGGAGGGAATATTCCCATTACAACAGTAACACAAGGTAGCCTGCAAGTGAGATCTGGAAATACCTTTATTCTTTTCCTGTATTTTCCAATTTTTCTTACATTGAAGAATTATTTTCTTAATTGTCCATTTCAAATAGTTCCAGATGTCGTGCTTGTATATTTAAGGCTTATTTTTTATTTATTTATTTATTTTTTTGGTGCTGGGGATCGAACTCAGGACCTTGTGCTTTCAAGGCAAGCACTCTAACCACTGAGCTAAATCCCCAACCCCTGTCTGTTTCTGTAAGATATATTTTAACAGACAGAATTATTAGGTCACCCAGTAATGTTCTTCTCTCCAGCCCCACCTGCCTAAAATGCCACTAATTCTTCAAGTACCAAATAAAATGCCTTCCCCTTAATCTTTAAACCTTTACTCATGTAATCTTTCTTTTGTAGTCCTATGACTCTGTATTCATAAATGTACATTTATCTTTCTTGTAACAGATTAAAAACTCCTTGAGAAAGAGACACTTAATGTACAAAATCACATCTCCTGCATTTTAATGCTTATGAAACCTGGAAACCCCTTGCAAATCATATAGGTATTTAATGCAGTGGTATTTCTTCACCCCACCAAAAGCTGATATTAAATCAATGATGTACTGCTTGATCAACAGCGCCTCAGAATAAAAGACAGGAAAAACAACCCCAATCAAAGAGGAATAGAAAAACCAAAGGCCAAACACAAAAAAAAATGACTACAGATCAAGCAGGTTTTAAGAGACAGGCAAAGAAAATTAGTCTTACACACATTGGTCAGAATTAGCTAAAGAGATAAACAATAAATTATCCTTCAAAGGCTTACAAATCACTTTTAAAAGGTCAATTTATCCCGGGAAGGACCTGGGAAGCAGAGGCAACATGGCTCAGGGCAAAGGACAGCACTAATATGATTAAAAGGTATTCTATGGGGGCACATTCAATTTCAAGCTATTCCAACTGATTCTTTCCTACAAACATAACCGTTCTCAAAGATGACTGGTAAGATGGAATGATGCAACACTGGGTCCATATAAATTTTGCTTAGAGGGGAGGGAAGAAGTAACAAAGCAAGTTAAACAGAAAGAAAAGTAGGCTTCAGACTGGAAGACTAACCTCAGAAATAGATGAATATACTTGCAAAGAAATCGAAAGTAACATCGTATTAATGATGCACAAGGAAAAAACAAATCCAAGAAGGTATAATATATATCCCAATACAACATAAGAAAATATCCCTGCAATAAACAATCTATTATTCAGCCAAAAAGGGTACACCATAACCCAGAAACTGATTCAAACTAAGTTACACCCAAAATCTAGTTTGGTGAATGTAAATGTTTAAAAAAAAAGAATGTTATTGATAATAGGCAGAGAAACACAAGGCTTACTTAAAACTTTTCCACTGCAGGCTGGGGATTTAGCACAGTGGTTAGAGTGATTGCCTAGCAAGCACAAGGCCCTGAGTTCGATCCCCGGCACAGACGCACGCACAAACAAAAACAAAACAAAAAAAAAACTTTTCTACTGCAACCTGTAATACCAAAGGCTGGTAATTATCTATAGTTTGTTTAAAAGACCATCCATTAACATTTTACTTCTATTTATACATTTACCATATAAAATAGGGAAACAGTACTGTCACAAATCTCTTTTGTTTCACCTTATTCAATGTCATGCTTCTGTTCAAAGGCAACAACTGGTAACATTTGCAGGGGTGTAGGGGTGCTGGGGATTGAACTCAGTGCCTTGCGCTTGCTAGACAAGGGCTCTATCACTGAGCTAAATCCCCACTCAAACTTGTTTTTGTTTTTTTCTGATAACATTTTATCATGTATCCTTTCAGGCCTTTATTTGAGCATCTAAACAGATATACACTGAGAAGAGAAAAAATAGTTGTTTGTGTTGGAGGGACTTTTTAACCTAAACATACTGTACGACATTTTTTGGCAACCAGATTATGTCACTTAAAAGAGTTTAGAATTTTTTTCCTGTACATGTATATAAATACAGCATACCGCGTTCTTTTTAACTGCTGTATTCATTCTAATAGGATGAATGTAGTGTAATATATCCCTCTGAAGGATGGAACTTCTTAGTTTCTTACTATTACAAACAATGTAACAACATCTTTTTATATAGCTATCACTAAGAAACATGTACATCTGCTGGAAAAGCTCTTTCTAAAGTGTCAGGTAAAAGAACATGTATGTTAAACATGTAAATCATGATCTCTTATTTCTCTGTACATTTTGGGGGTGCTGGGGAATCAAACTCAGGGCCTTGGGCTTGCTAGGCAAGTGCTCCACCACTTGAGCTAAATCCCCAACCGCCCCCCCCATTCCTTTTTTACCATGTCTTTGAGAAAGGGCCTTGCTAAATTGCAGAGGCTGGGCTCAAATCTATGATCCTCCTGCCCCTGCCTCACCAGTACTGAGATTACAAAAACAGCTGAGATTACAAAAGCCTGTGCCACCATGCCTGGCTAATGGGTTTCTTAATGTTGACCTTCCTTGCATGCTTAGAATAAAGCTCTGTTGGCTATGATTAAATTTTTTCACATGCTACTAGATAGAACTGTTAGGTTATGTAGCATCTTTATATCTGGCTTCACATTTTTTTTTTTTTTGGTGCTGGGGACCGAACTCAGGGCCTTGCACTTGTTAGGCAAGCACTCTAACCACTGAGCTAAATCCCCAGCCCTATCTGGCTTCATATTAAAAATCAACCTGAGCTGGGCATAGTGGTATACACCTGAAATCTCAGCACTTGGAAAATCAAGGCAGAAGGACTGGAATTCAAGCCACCCTGGATTACAGAGCAAGACTCTGTTTCAAAAAACAAACAAAAAGGAGCTGGGGATTTAGCTCAGTGGTTAGAGGGCTTGCCTAGCAAGCACAAGGCCCTGAGTTTGATCCCAGCATCCAAAAAAAAAAAAAAGTCCAAACAATTAGAATAACTTTTATAGTTTTCCTCTTTGTAAGTGTTGCTATCAAGGTTGTACTTGCCTCACAAAAGGTAAACTCCTAAATTTTCTACCTCCATGTACTAGAAAGGATAATTATCATCTGGGAAGTAACTGTTCCTTTAACAATTTGACAAAATTAGGGTCTGGGTTTAAAAATCTAAGTTTGCCAAGTGTGGTGGCACATGGCTGTAATCCCAGCACTTGAGAGGCTGAGGCAGGACTGCTGCAAATTCAAGGCCAGCCCGAAACTACCTAATGAGACCCTGCCTCAAAAAACCAAATAAACAAACAAAATAGATTGAGTTCCAATAATACAAAAAAAGGGATATTTATTACAATAACATTGCTTGTAACTACAAAATATTGGAAAAATGCATAAATGCCCCACAGGAAATTAGTATAAAAAACCATGGATATACACAGTGTTAAACTATGTGCAGTGTACAGAGCTGTTTTTGTTTTTGTTTGTTTGTTTGTACTGGAAAATGAACCAAGCACCTTCACAATCAACTATATTCCCAGCCCTTTTTAATTTTTGAGACAGGGTCTCAATAAATCACCAAAGCCAGGTGTGGTGGTGCACACCTATAATCCCAGCACTTGGGAGGCTGAGGCAGGACTGGTGTGAGTTCAAGGCCAGCCTGGGCTACATAGTGAGTTCAAGGCCAACCTGAACTACACAGTGAAACCTTGTCTCAAAAACCAAAACAAACAAACAAACAAAAGTCACTAAATTGCCCAAGCTAGAACTTGTGATCCTCTTGCCTCTGCCTCCCAGAATGGTAAGAGCGTACAATACCACACCAGGCTAGAGCTGTTTAAAAGGGGGAGAAAAAAAAAAAAAAAAGAGTCAAGGCAAGAGAATCCCAAATTCAAAGCCAACCCTAGCAACTTATCAAAACTCTGTCTCAAAATTTAAAAAACATGGGGTTGGGGATTTAGCTCAGTGGTAGAGTGAGTGCCTAGCAAGTGCAAGGCCCTGAGTTCGATCCCCAGCGCGCCTCCCCCACAAAAAAATTTTTTTAAATAAAAAATGAGCTAAGGATATAGCTCAGTGTGAAGGTCCTGGGTTCAGATCCTAGTTCTGCAAGAAAAAAAAAAAGAGGGAATTATTGATGAATTGATATGGAGTAGTTCTAGGAAATATTGTTAAGTGAAAAAGAGCAGTACCTAGAGCGCATTTAGTGTGCTTTTATTTAATAGAGAAAGAAATATACATAAGACAAAAGTCTCTTATTTTATAAATAATGAGGATTGTTTCTATAAGAGGTAGAAATAACATGGTAGAAAATATTCAGAAGATACTATACCCTCAGTCTTAGGCAGGGTGGATGGGGATAAAATTGCATACAAATTCTGAATTCTTTCCAGGAGTTTAGTTTTTGCAGTACAAGAGAAACGATCCTGAAACTGAACATATTACTAGAACCAGAAATGAGACCAATAGAGTATTGTGTGATACAAGAATCTGGGTTCTCACTTATGGAAGCAAAGACAAGAAAATTTTGTGGGGATAAGATGGAATTAGAAGTATCACTATAGTCTGATTTCTGAAACGTGTGTGTGCGCGCGTGCACACATGCATGTATTTATCAATGGTTTTCAACTAAGGATACTGGCAACATTGAAAGGTATTTTTGTTGTTGCAATTAATGGGTAGAAGCCAAATATACTGCTAAACAACCAACAGTGTATGAGACAGCCTCCACAAAGAAATAATTGTTGGCTGGGTGTGGTGGTGCACACCTGCAATCCTAGCGCTCAAGAGGCTGAGGCAGGAGTGTCAGAGGCCAGTCTGGGCTCCTAGTGAGTTCAAGGCCAACCTGAACTACATGGTGAGATGCTGTCTCAAAAAACGGAAAAAAAAAAAATTAGAATTAGAAAGCTTCAGTACAGTATATATCTGTACCAGGATGTCTGTAGAGGTATTTACACATATATATATTTCCAAGTTCTGTCTACTTTAAGGGTCCAGAAGCAAAGACATTCCAGTAACAATACCTACATAAATGTGCCTATCTTAGTCTCTAATACCATTCCCCACTAAGAAGAACCAAGGTTTATCAGGGAAAACGGCTGATTCTAGGGTTAAGGCAAGATAGGTATACACTATATTTGGAGTATTTTGTTGTACTAGAAAGTTAGAAAGTTCTCCCCCAGGGGCTGGGGATTTAGCTCAAGTGGTAGAGCACTTGCCTAGCAAGCACAAAGCCCTGAGTTTGATCCCCAGCGCCACCCCCTAAAAAAGAAAGTTCTGCCCCAGAATGATGTGGGCATACAAGGGAGCCAACTGAAGGGGTACCACATGGGCCAAATCTGAGACAATCCAAGCACGAAAATAGGAACAATAGCAATGAATGATAAACTGAATATGTAAGAACTTGTAAGTTCATACCAATAATGAAAAGGCCTATATTTAAATAGAAGGGCAAAGGAGGTTCCTTGCTTACGGTAAAATCATAAGTACTAATGTGGAATGAGTGATGGTGTTAGAGAATCATCATTTCACAACCACTGTAGAAGGGAAATGGTTCAAGCAAGAACTGTCAATGGATGGTAAACTTGGGGGGAATACTGATGGAAAACAAGAATGTTTGCATAATCTTAAGGTATCTTCCCCACTTACACAAAATATGAATCTAACCATGAGGAAATAATGGACAAATCCAAAATGGGGAACAGTCTATTAAAAGAAAAAAACCCAAAATACCAAGATCATAAAAAAAAAAGAAAACAAAAGAAAACAAAAAACAAAGAAAGGCTGAGGAACTGTTCCAGATTAAATGAGACTGGAGAGACATGAAATTAGCATGGCACAGTGGCTCAAGTTTGTAATCCCAGCAATCTGGGAGGCTAAGAAAGGAGATCACAAGTACAAGGGCAATTTTTTTTTTTAGTATTAATTTCTTAGTTGTTTTTTTTTAAATTTTTTAATTTTTTAACCAAGAACATGTATTGGTACAATGTACATATAATGGTTACATTCATCACATTTATTTTGTACCTGTACATGGTGTATCTTGGTCGTACAAGGGCAATTTAGAAACACATCAAGACCCTGTCTCAAAAAACAAAACAAAACAAAACAAAAGGGTTGGGGATGTGGCTCAGTATGAAGGCTCTGGGTTCAAGTCCCAGTACTGCAACTTTTTTTTTTTTTTTTTTTTTTTTTTTTTTTTTTTTTTTTTTTTTTTTTTTTTTTTTTTGGTGCTGGGGATTGAACTCAGAGCCTTGTGCTTGCAAGGGAAGCACTGGAACCACTGAGCTAAATCCCCAGGACTGCCAGTACTGCAAATTAAACAGAAAGAAAAAGAAAAGAGAAAGGAGAGGGAGTGGGGAGACAGAGAAATGAAATGACAACTAAATACAACACTTGATCCAAGACTGGATGGCATATGAGGTGGGGGTGGGGGGGATATGCTATAAAGGACATTATGAGTTAACTGACAAAAATGGAATATGAGAGGCAGAGTAAATAAAAGCAGGTGTCAACATTAAATTTACTGAAACTGCTAACCACACTGTGTTCTATAGAAGACTGTCCTTATTCTTTTTAACCTAGAGTTTTTTTCTTTTTTATTTTAGTGGTAGATTTTAGATATATATATATATAACAACATTCATCTTAGAGGATTTGTAGCTGTACATGATACATCTTGCTTTTTTTTCTATTCCCCTCTCCTCCCTTCAACCCCTCTTCTGCACCTTATTTTCAAAAGCTGTCTTTATTCTCAAGAACTGAATACAGAATTATTTGGGGATGGTGGGAGTCTTTGTTATCTATATAACTCATTCTCAATTTAGGAAAATAAGTATGTGCACACACTACACACACAGCCTTACACAGGGCACATGATGTAGCAAATGGTACAAAATGTGAACAGGAAATTGATAAAACAGAAAAATTATTTGTATTATCTTGCAACATTTTTTATACAATATTTCCAAATGTTTTTTACAAACTATAGAAAATATTTTCAGTTGTTGTTGTTGTTTTTGAGACAAGGTCTCACTATATAGCCCAGGCTGGTCTTGAACCTGAGGTGATCCTCCTCCCTCAAGTTCCTGAGTGCTGAGATTACAGGCATATGCCACCATGCCCTGCTCCAAAAACTACAAATTTTTTTAAAAAAACTGTAACATGACACTAAATTTCCTGCTCTACATTGTTCATGACAAAAATGGAATGCTATAATATATGGAGTATCACACAATAGCAGTGGTCAAATTATCACATCTCTAATGCCTTTACCTAACACATTAGCACCTCATAAAGTTCAAGTCCTATAACAGCCATTGGATAATAAAAGATAAAAATACAAGACAACGGCAAAGCATCAGCAATAACAACAAAACAAGGTTTTCATTTTTCTAAGACACAGATTCCAGACAAAATCAAAAATTTCAGAACTATTAAGCACTCATCTTCCTATGGAACATAATATATTTAAAAGACAAACTTAGAATAAAACTTATCAACTGACCTGCCAATTTACTTTCAACTTTTACATGATAAAGTTAAAAGGATAAATACTGCTACATCAAAGTAAGACTCAGTATTAGCTGGCCATTGTAGCACTATACCTGTACTCTTAGCACTCAAAGGCTGAGGCAAAAAAAAATAGTGACTCTGAGGGTGGCCTGAACTACACAGTGTGACTTTGCCTCAAACCCATCACCAAAAAACAAAAACAAAGACCTAGTTTTAAAATCAAAACAAACTGTCTAAACCAGCATGTTAACACTGTTAGAAAATAGTTTTAATCTTAGATTTCCCAAAGGTATATTTTACTACTTTGTCTCTTATGAGAGAGGATTTTTTTTTTCCCTATAGCACAAAACAAAGAAACTTACAGTTCATCTCGTTGTCTCTGGGACAGCACCATTTTGGCTGTAATGTCAAGCTTATCTGATAGAGTGGTATGTCCCTTCTTCAGGAAATCAAAAGGTTTTGTGATCCCTGGACTTATAATTAAATATGCCACGAAGTGGCTTCCACACAGGAAAAAACGATTCTTTTATGAATGAATCCAACCAGTTACGAGGAGATATTCAGCAAATATGGTTCATTTCACCTAAAGAGAAAGAAAAAGAAAATAAGATGTTTTCAATTTAAAATTCAAATTTCTAAATTTTTAACTGCAGTACACATTCTCAAATGAAATTTACAGTAATGCTAATATGAATATTAGATAACATTTCAACCTACACTAAAAATCAACCACTGCCAAAATATGGAGCATTTTAAATATCTTAAATTACCTCTGAGACAAAATAGCACTTCATTAAAATATAACGTATGTACTCCTAACCATGTTACCTGACAGATACATTAATTTCAAATATTAACCTATAATTAGTCTGGGGCTATAGATCAGTGGTAGAGTGCCAGCCTAGGATGCATGAGGGCCTGAGTTCAATCCCCAACATCACAAAAATAAAACAAATCTAATTATTGGAGAAGGCTGTAATTCTCCCTTAAAGTCAAAAACTAAAACTTCTGATTTACAAAATAGTATAAAACAAAAAAGATAATGATTTCATAAACTGTGCACAAGCCAAATAGGGCAACCTCGACTGAAGTAATCTTCAGAGTTCACTGTTAGCCCACCTTAGAATGGCTGGTTTATAATGTAAATAAACTGCTTAGCAATCTCATATTCTTTTAATGAATGCAGTTAATCTAGAAACTGATTTAATATAACTTCAAAGTATTGTGTGCCCCTCAGAGGATTACTGCAAATTCAAGGCCAGTCTAGACTACATAGTGAGACCCTACACCCCCATCCCCTCAAAAAAGGTCTGGGGATATAGCTCAGCATGAACGCCTTGGATTAAATCACCAGTACCACAAACACGGACAAAAGAAATAAGGATTGTTTCTTGACTGAATTTTTTTACACCACGTCCAAGCTATATACCGTTTCAGGTACTAGATATACAACAGTGAATAAGCCAGTTAAGAAAGAAAAATGAGAAAGCAAATCTGGGTTGCAAATGAGCCCTGAGTCAAAAAGTGAGTTTATATGCTCCCAATAGCAGCTGCTGATTTGAATAGATATTTCTCCACTGAGCAATTTTCTAAGTAAAAATTTATGATCTTTAATGATCATTCCAACCTGGAGTTTAGATAGCAAAAATATGACAGCTGAAAACCATCAGTACCACTCTGTTTAAATCCAGAGAAATATGACTAATGTTAGTAACATCCAGTGAAATTAGAACCAAACACTATGACTAACCCAGGAACACAATGAATAACTCTTTAGAATTTAACAACTCTCCAACCTTACTTTTTCAAGTCTTAATGGTCACCGAGGCAAAGCATCTAGGGACCCATACAGCCTGAAAAAGGACATGGGAGGAATAGGATAAGGATATCCGATAGTGGTGAATATCTGAACTAAAGGTTTTTCTATTATCTGGTACAACAACAGAGAATTAATCATATAAATTAAAGTGAAAAAAAAAAGAGGGATGGCAAAAATCCCTATTTACTCAGGAAAAAACAGTATACTACTTGTATTACAGGGTCCAATTTAATTTGTACAGATAGCTTCCAGTCAAAAAAAATTAAAAAATAAAAGAATAATGACAATACTGGCACATTAGGATTATCTAATAATGATAAGACCAAAACATAAGCTATTCAATGTATATTTGTGTACTGAACAAATTATTCAATCATCAAACATACACAGAACACTACTATGTACTAAGCATTGTTAAATACTAAGTTTAACAGGTGAAGGACCTGTTCTTCAAAGAGTTTACAATCTACTGGAAGAATAAGCCAACAAACAGAAAATTAAAACAGTATATGACCAGAGGCTGGAGATTTGGCACAGTGGTTAGAGTGCTTGCCTTACAAGCACAAGGCCCGGAGTTTGATCCCCAGCACCAAAAAAAAAAAAAAACCTAACAGTATGACCAGTGGGACAAATGTTGACTCAGAGTGAAGCTAAGCAGGTAAGGAGAGAACGAAATACAAACACAAGCTCATTTCTTTACAATTTATCCTAGGGGCAATGAGGAGCCATTAGCTAAGGTTATTTTTGTCTTTTGTCCTTTGTTTTTTTAACAAAAGTCTTGATGAAAATGTGAAAAACAAACCAGAAAGGAGGTTTGCAGGAATGAAGGAGTGAGATGGTGAGAGTCTGTAATAGGATAGCAGCAGTAAAAGAGAAGTAGATGGATTTAAATTATCTATCAGATCACTACTGCTGGACTAGTGACTAGATGTGGATAGTTAGAAAGTGACAGAGAAAGACAATTTGAGTCAAGAATATCTTCCAGAGATTTCTGGCTTTGAAACTAAGTTGAACAGGAAACTCCAACATGTGAGGAAATGAGGAAAATATGATTAATTCCACTTCAGACAGTTGATACTAAGGTGACTACGACATTTCCAGTAGGAAGTTATATAAACAAACAAGTTCTAAAGAGAAACAAAACAAAAACACAAAAGAGGGAAACAAAAAAATAAAAAAGAGAAAACACCAACCAAAAAAAAGTTGGGCTGGAGATGTATCTCAGTGGTACAGCGCTTGCCCTACCACTGGATCTGGGTTCAATCTCTGTTCAAACAAACAAACAAACAAACGAAAAACAAAACCACAGGATGGAGGGTGGCACTTTTTACTTGGAGATGGTGTTAAGGTTTATATCTTAGATGTCCTCCCCAAAGTCTCATGAACATTTAACTGGGGCTTCTGAAAGGTGAGTGAATCCTGGGGACACTACAGCTAAATGTGCCATTAGGAGGTAGGGCCTGACTGGAAGAGGCAGCAGGCAGATCACTGATGTATTCTTCCAGATCACTGGAAGAATGTATTTCCCTCCATGACTTCCTCCTTAGCTATCTGCTTCTTGTCTGTTAGGAGGTGAGCAGTTTTCTTCCGCAATAGACCTTTCCACCATGCCATTTTGGCTCACAGCTGGCCATCCAAGGACTGAAACATCTAAAAACCAGGAGCCAGAATTAACCTCTCCTCTTTTAAATTGTGGATACTGAGTATTATGTCCCAGTGATGAAAAAGTGACTAAGACAATTTGGAAAATGAAGTCATAGAAATGGATGAGCTGACCAACAGAGAACAGACAGAGCACGCTAAGTGAAAGGCCAAGCTGAGAGCCAGGGAGAGCAGTATCAACACTTAAGAGTCTACAATGAGCCAGGTATGGTGGCATATTCCTGTAATCCCAGCACTCTGCGAGACTGAGGCAGGAAGATCACGAGTTTGAGCCCAATCTGGGCAACTTAGTGACTTAAGAGAGGTCCTGTCTCAAAATTAAAAAGGGCTTGAAAGCCCTGGATTCAATCTCCAGTAACACACACACCCACACACACGCAATATACAATTGAGGCTAACAAAAAACAAGAGACAGCAAGTCATACAAGTCAACAGGATATTTCAAGGAGAAGCAATCAACAGCATCCAAAACTGTCCAACTATCAAACAAAACAGTTGAGATGGTCTACTGTATTCAGCATGGAATTCATGGATAATCTGGATGAGAATGGTTTCAGCAAAATGGCTTAAAATGGCAGAAACCACATTTAAATGCACAAGGAAATGCAGTAGAAACGGTACGATAAGCAAAAATTTTAGAAGTAGATGGAAATACTAAAAAAAAAGTTTTCCTCAATTAAATCAAATGTTTCAATGCTGATGGTGGAGAAAAAGGAGAAATTAAGACGGGAATCAAAACGTTTAGTAACACTATTCTTACTCATTAACCAAGGCTACTTACATATCAAAGAGACAACCAGAAATGATGTACAAATAACTATAGCTATGTATTTTATAGTGAACTGGTAAAAGAATAAAACTATACCATCTATGAATTTTTGTGTGTGTGTGTGTGCTGGGGATTGAACTCAGGGCCTTGTGCTTGCGAGGCAAGCACTCTAACCACTGAACTAAATCTCCAGCCCCGACCATCTACGAAATAGTGTTGCCACCAAAATCAAACCTGAATCTGATTAAGTCCTCTAACTCCACCTACCAATTTGTAAGAAGTATAGAGGACAGATGTTAAACAACACTTGGCGGGGCTGGGGATTTCACTCAGTGGTTAGAGTGCTTGCCTAGCAAGTGCAAGGTCCTGAGTTCAATCCCCAACACCGAAGGAAAAAAAAAAAAACACTTTGGGGGCTGGTGACAGTGGCACATGCCTGTAATCCAAGTACTAAGGGGGGGTGAAGGAGGAGGATCACAAGTTTGAGTCCTGCCTGGGTAACTTAGTGAAATTTTGTCTCAAAAATTTTAAAAAATTAAAAAAAAAAACCAAAACACCAAAAAAACCCAACACATTATGGGGATAAGATCAGTAAAACTGTGAAAACCCTAACAAACAAATGACCTAGTTTCTTCAAATTCCAAGGAAAGAAAAAAGGATGGAAAGAGAAATCTACAGATTAAGTGAGACAAGTGATATATGTATATACCAACTGTAATTTATAGACCATTATTAGATCTATATGCAAACAAATTGTAAAATAAATCAATCGACACTTGGGGGAAATTTGAATACTGACTAGATGTCTAATAATACTAAAGAATAACTGTGAAAATTCATTATACCATTCTCTAGTTTTCTCTATGGGCCTGACATTTCTATAATAACAAGCATTTTTAAAAAATCAGAAGAGGGACTCAATAGATGAAAGGCCGGAGGAAAGAGGAAGGGAAATGGGATCCAGATGTGAAGGCTTTACACACAGATGGGTTATTCTGCAAATTATTAGGGTTTTAGAATACAGTTTCAAAACATAAAAGATATAATATGCATACCTATCTATATTACAAATATATTCCTCATAATGCTGCTATTTTTGCCATTTTATCCAATTATCTCTCCATAGATTTTGAGCATAAAAAGAAAGGCAAACCTAATTTTTTAAGTTAGTAAAAAAGAATGAAACAAAAAGTTTCATCTATAATGAATTAAGATCTTAATTTCAGTAAGAAAAGCAAGAGCTACTTTTCTGGGCTGATTACATGATGGTAAAAATCGGATCAAAGTTTAAAGAGTATAGATAATTTTCATCCAACAGAAAAGAGACAGAGAACATTTCTTTCATTTTACATGTCATAATAATGCGGTTTCCTAATAATCTGATTTATAATAAAAAAGAATCAAATCACAATATAAAATACTGAGGTAAATTACAATAAAGTCAAAAAATTAAAAAGAATTAGATAAAATCTGAAAAATATACAGTATAAATTCTGATTTAAGGTGAATGGTACAGTTCTAAGAATGTTCTGAATACAAAGCAAGGTGTAACAATATCTTACTTTAGACTTAGCCAAAGTAAACAAAAGCTTGGTAAATCTCAGGATAAGGAACCAAATTTAATCAAAACAGAGATTTTTAACATACTAGAAATGAGGTGGAATTTATCCAGGAGTATTTATGAAATATGGTGCAAGAGCATACCTGCTGGGGCATACTGCAAATTCAGGACATCTGGGGGCTAGGGTTGCAAGTCAGTGGTTGAGCACTTACATTGAACCCAGCCTTTGGGTTCAATTCCCAGCACCACACACAAAAACCCACACACCCAAGAATTCAAGATTCCAGCTGGGCACAATGACATGTGCTTGTAATCCCAGTTCAAAAGCTAGACTGGACACCATAGCAAGACATCTATTTAAAAAAAGAAGTAAAAACTGTATTAATGATTGTATGGTTATATAGTTAAAATGTACTAAATTAGCTCTGTTCCTTAAAAAAAGAACTTTCTAGTTGGTTCAGTGGTACATGCCTGGGAGGCTGAGGCACAAGAATCACAAGTTTGAGGCCAGCCGGGACAATACAGCAAGACCTTATTTCAAAATAAATGTTTTAAAAAAGGCTAGGCAATGCAGTTCAGTAGTAGAGTGCTCACCTAGCATTATATGAGGCCCTAGGTTCCATACCCAGCACAACGAACAAATAAAACTTTTAAAGGTTGCACCAAAACATTAATTATATGTTCTTCAAATGTCCTGTGCTCTGTGAATAATGAAAATAAGAAAAGTTAGATTTTTCCCATCTATATAATTTGAAAATGTTAGATAGATGAAAAATTTTAATCAAAAGCCAAGATTTTGCCAGGAGTAGTGGCTGGCACACGCCTCTAATCCCAGCACTTGGGAGGGTGAGGTAGGACTGCCACAAATTCAAGGCCAGCCTGGGCTACATTGTCCAAGGCCATCCTGAGACCCTGTCTCAAAAAAAAAAAAAAAAAAAGTCAAGATTTTAACTTATCTATTTGGTCTTATTTCTGCTTCAGCTTAAAGTCCATGATTTCTCATTGGGACCTGCTGTTGGCAAGCAGTAACAAAAGCAGGAAAAATCAATTTGATTCATCAATACGACAGTAAAACCACAGCGAGATGAACTGGGCTTAAGCCATAGTTCACTGACAAGGTTGTAAAATTCTTTCAGTAACCTCACTATTATCCCATTTCTATTGTTACAACCACCCTATCTCATTTGTCAAGATTTAACGCAGTCACCCAAACTTTATATATAAAAAAAACCTTGTATTTTTCCATTAGCCTTGGGCCAAAGACTAAGATACCATGTTTTCCATCAAGAATCATTCCACTTCACAAGCACAAGGCCCTGAGTTCGATCCCAAGGAACAGCAACAAAAAAATCATTCCTACCAATCTGAAGTGTAGTAACTCTAACAGTAAAGGTTAAATGTTGCAAACAGAAGGTCCATACATAGCTTTAGATTGTGAATCTGAATAAAAAAGGTGTTTGGGAGCTTTGAAATCGAACAGGCACAGATATAAATACCACGATCAATGTAAGTCATTTCTAAATGTCCATTTTTAAAATTTAAAATCTAGAATGCATACTATGAAGTGTTCTTATATCCCCTGTGATCATTAACTTTGTGTGTTAACCTGGCTAGGTCATGGGACCCAAATATTTGGTCAAATACTTAGGTAGATGTTGCTGTGAAAGTATTTTTAGATAGGACTAACATAGGATTAAGATTTAGACTCTGAGTAAAGCCAATTACCATTTATAATATGGGTAGGCCTTCGAAGTTGAAGGCCATAAGAGAAAAAATACTTCCCAAGGAACAGGAAATGCTGCCAGCAGACCTCTTTCTGACTTGAGTGGCAACATCAACTCTTCAGGCTCTCCAGCCTGCTCTGCAGATTCTGGTTCTACCAGCCTTCACAATCGGGTTTGGGAACTTAGCTCCAGTGATAGAGCACTTGCCTAGCAAGCGCAAGGCCCTGAGTTCCATCCCCAGCATCCCCCCACACAAAAATAACCAGTCTTCACAATCAAGGGACTCACTAAAATCAACTAAATCAATTGTTCTACATGCACATGCACACAATACTGATTCTAATTGTGTTACATTCTGTAGTACTGGAGATGAAACCCAGGGCCATACACACATTCTGGAAGCACTCTTCATGTAAGCTAGAAGTTGAAAGTTCCAAAGAAACTGAATACTGACTTGTGTAGGTTTTGTTGTACAAAGCTTTTCCTAGTGTTTTAAATTTTCAAACCAGTTCATTTGTATGATACAAATGTATATGCCTGTAAAAAAAACAGTGGAAGAAAACATGAGGAAAAAAGGCAAACATTTGTTGTTTTAATATGATTTCAGAGGTTGTGGGTCT
This sequence comes from Hystrix cristata, assembly GCA_004026905.1. Lineage (NCBI taxonomy): Eukaryota > Metazoa > Chordata > Mammalia > Rodentia > Hystricidae > Hystrix > Hystrix cristata. The sequence goes on from PVJO010005977.1 coordinate 71,838, forward strand.
ATTTTTTCTTTTAAACTTACTCTGGTGTTAACATACACTTAAGAGAAAACTTGAGGAAAAGACCTACAATTTCAACAGGCGTGGTGATGCACACCTGTAATTCCAGCATTTGGGAGGCTGACGCAGGAGATCGCTGCGAGTTCGAGGCCAGCCTGGGCTACATAGTGAGTTCAAGGCCAGCATGAACTACACAGCAAGACTCTGTCTCAAAAAACCCCCTACGATTTCTATGATATATCTACAGGCATAGCGCCTCAGAGGCACACTAACAAATACTTCTGAATATAAAATATTCCTCCTAAAAAAGTTAGGTTTCCTATAAAGTGTCTTCTAGTCCATGAAATCTACTAGCACCAGATTCACTGTGATTCTATGATGCCAAATAAATACCTCATAACTACTATACTAAATTACACTTCTTGCACTCTAATGTAGCTTTCAACTTGGATTCTATTCTATTAATTGAGTGCTATCAAAAGAGAGCTAATTCACCAAATTAATGCTGCGACCTCTGCCACTTTATGTAAATTTAGGCAACGATTCTTTAGGCTGGAAAACACATCTTACAAATAGATGCTGTTTTTTCAAATCATAATTTGATAAAAAAAAAATAATAGGGATCCTAACTAGGAGCATGCATCAGAAACACCTAAAGAACCTCCTGAAAATAATCACAGCTAGGCTTCAGCCTCAGAGATTCTGAGGAGGTACACAAATTTTTAAAATTTCTCCAGGTGAGCTTGATGCATTTCCTCAATAGATCACCATCCAGTCAACAGCACAAACTATGGTTTATATTAAAGGGTTGAGATCAAAATTACAAAGAAGGGGAAACTGAGAAATGATCAGTATAAGGAAATGTCTTACACTGTGGGTACAGCTCAGTAATCAGTGCATGCTTAGCATGTTGCAAGGCCCTGGGGTTCAATCCTCACCAATGGGAAAGAAAGTTATCTGGGATCCAAGCATAACATCAAATTTTGAGGTGAAATCACTCAAATTTCAACAGTAAATGCAACCACTGTCATACTAATCAAAGAAATATTTTCAAAACTCCTCAGATCTACCTTGTAGAGACATCATATTAAGAAAAGGTCATCCCAAGACTTTGAAATAAATACACATTTTTCATTAGAGTTGAGCTTTTAGAAGACTTCAAAATATCCTTCAAGAAGAAAATTTAGCCATCTTATTCATTGAATTAACTATCTAGTCTTCCTGGTATGTTCTAATAAAGGCACTTCTTTTGCATCTGTATTAACTTTGTTGCTTTTTTCCCTCCCCTTTGTATGTAGACCTGAGTCAGCAAACTCTCTGCAAAGACCTAGATAGTATTTTAGGTTCTGCAGACTATTCAGTTTCTGTAGCAACCACCTAATTCTGCCATTGTGGTAAGAAAGGAATAAACAAGCTATAAAAGAAAAAGTGTATCTCTGTTCCCATAAAACTTTATGGACTCTGACATTTGAACCCATGGAGTCTGTAACATTTACACTGAGGAAGAACTTCTGAACAAACCTATCGCTACATCATAAACAACATAAAACTCACAAATGAACTTACAAAATTCAGGTTCAGAGTATTTTTTTCCTTTTGCTTTAGCAGCTAACTAAATTAGCCAAAAAAAGTAAATATTTTCCATGCTGGCCTGACCCAGACTACCAACAAAGAACTGAATCAAAAAATGTACAGAAGGGCTGGGGATTTAGCTCAGTGATTAGAGTGCTTGCCTAGCAAGCACAAGGGCCTGAGTTCAATCCCTGGCACCACCGGAAAAAAAAAAAAAAAAATGTACAGAAAAGCTATCTAAATAGGCTGGGGATGTAGTTAAGTAACACAGTGTGTGCTAGCATGCACAAGGCCCTGGGTCCAATCCCCAGCACCATGTTAAAAAAAAAAAAAAAAAAAAAGATTCCGCCTGAAAGGCAGCCTATCGCCACCCATGTGAAGCCTGACTGGTCCATTATCCTTGAGAGAAGTAGATACTGTACATTCTTTATTCTCACCACTGTCATGAATATATAATCTTCATAGCTTCCTTTTATTAAATGGTTTAATTCTTACAACACCCAGGAAGGAAATTAGTTTCATAAATTCACTAAGGTTAGGTTATATATCCAAGGTCAAACAGCTAGAAAGTGGGAAGGCCAGTATTCAAACTAGGTTTGTTTTCGAGTCCCATACTGATGGCCTCAAACAGTATGTATGAGGACAGAGAGGAGGCCAAATAAGCAAGATTCCATTTTTATCTTGTATCCTAGTACCAGGCATCATGTGGAGCATTCAACAAATGCTTGCAGGGAATCAAACAATGAAAACAAATTAAATAAATATATTTCCACAGTTACAAGCAGTTATGAAATTATAACTGTATAGCACTTTATAGTTAATAAACTTATTTTATACATATTATCTTCTTAAAAAGAGAAACCAAGCTGAACTTCAAAAAATGCTTTCCCAGTCAGCATGGTGGCACACATTCATAGTCCGAGCTATTTAGAAAACTGAGGCAGGAAGAAGCCTTAAGCCCGGGAACTAATAAGACCCTTCTCAAAAAACAAACAAAAAAGAAACACTAAAATGGCCCAATTATTCAATACTTAAAGCTTTATTTTAATTAAATATCAATTATCCAACAACTGTCAAATCTATGGTGGCAAAAGATAACCATGTTTTATTTTCTTCTTTTAACTGTCACCAGAATTCTATGAGGTTTAAACCCTAGAACATTGCCATTAATGGCAATTACAAAGGTTCGACCTAATACTCGTTGATGATATTAAAAGAGCATTAGCAAAGCTCCCAGCAGCTAGCATAGGCAGCAGAACAGGAGGGTTTCATCATTTTAACGTAGTTTTGACAAAAAAAAAAAAAATGTAAGTGGATTTCCTTTGTGTGATTTCACAGCACTTAGTACATATACATATTTAACCCTTCACACACTACATTTTAATTATCTGCTGTAATGTCTCATTAACACTCCTCCAAAACTTCAATTCTGACACACTCTTCAATGAATCTCTACAGTAAGTACATGGTAATTAGCACACAGTAGGTATCTAGTGTTTCTAAATGACTAACTGCGGGCATCATGTTAAAACTAAGATTGAACTTTACTGTGTTGTCAAAAAGTACAGACACTATACAGTATCATCTATGCTTATACTTCTCTGTTAAAAGAAAATTCTGAAATCTAAGCAGTAAGATCCATCAAAGTCCAGCTGTTTGGGACTGGTTTTAGCATAATCTTTTTTAAGATTAAACACCAATTAACATATATTAGATAAACTGTATCAATTTTTTAAATCCTGAAGAAAAATCAATAAGCTGTCTCAATCAAAGACTAAAACTTCAAAAAGTAAAGATCCTTTTACCTTTAACATGAACATTACTCTTATGGTTTCTGCTTACAGTTGCTACACTTTCAGATGACAATGATATAAATATGGCCACAAGGGCATTGTAATTCTGGTTTGCGGGGTTGGGGATTTAGCTCAGGTGGTAGAGCACTTCGCTAGCAAACACAAGGCCCTGAGTTCAATCCCCAGAATGCCCCCCAGCAAAAAATTTTGGGTTTTTTACAAAAGTTAACACTAATTAACAACAACACAAATTCATTATTTTAATAAAACACCAGGAAAGAGATTTTCTAATATTTCTAAGTATCATACAAACAATAATAAGAGACTGTGTGCTTTTTTTAAATTACAAGATAATGGTGAGTACTAAAGCAGATAGTTTAAAGCAGTGGTAGGGAACCAATGACACTGTTATTTTTGAAAGCTCTAGCTGGGTGTGGTAGCACCCATCTGTAATCCCAGCACTGAGGAGGCTGAGGCAGGAGGATTGCCCCTGCATTCAAGGCCAGCTGGGGCTACACAGTAAGTCCAGCCTGAACTACAATGCAGAAAGAATTATAATTTTTAAGAATGGGAGGACTGTTCCGAAATTGGTATTTCATAGTGATTGTCCTAGTGGTAAAGTACAGGATGTATGAAAGCCAAGAGAAGGCTTGTAATGGATGACAGCAGAGGCCTAAACTAGGATGGAAGCAATGGGAATGATCCTTTTTTTTGTTTTGTTTTTTTGAGACAGGGTCTCACTATGTAGCCCAGGCTGGCCTCAAACTCCAGCAATCTTTCTGCCTCAGCCTCCCAAAAGTGCTGGGCTTACAGGTATGCATAGGAATGATTTGAGAAGAGTTTCATGGTCAAACTCCTATTATGCAAAGATGGAATTTTTTTTTTCAATACCAGGGATTGAACCCAGGGTCTCTGCACTGAGATACATCCTCAGCCCTTTTTGAGACAGAGTCTCACTAAATCACTGAATTGCTCAGGCTGGATGGAACTTGCACTCTTCTGCCTCAGCCTCCCAGAAGTTCTGGGATTACAGGTATGCACTACCATGATCAGTGGATTTTTTTGTTTTGTGGTTTTGTTGTTTCCTTAAAAACAATCCACTATTTGCTCTTGGTCTTGAAGATGGCCTTCTCTAGGTTATGATCCTGGCCCTAAAGGTAGATCTCCTGTTTACATTCAAGAGTAACTGCTCAGAAGTTATGCCATCCCAAATAGAACAGGCAGTGTCCCTAAACTGATTTCTAGTTTACTATTATCCACACTAATGTTTATCTCTACTGAGGCAAATAACTTAGAAATAATTATATTCTCAGTGCCATTTATTTATTCACTGAGGATCCATCAGGTACCCCATACTCACACTCAACAACATACACCTGCGTTGCATACAGTCCACTACACATGCACTGATTACTGTCCTGCTAGACTTTGTGCTATGAGGTTGTAAACAAAGATTAAAATCTAGTCCACTAAGGGAACACACAACGTAGCTAGGAGTTGGGAAGGTAGAGATGGGAAAGGAGACAATAAAGAGAATATAACTTAAGCTGAGGGTTGACCAAGTCAGCATTATGTTTCAAAAGGCTAAAAAAGATGCAAATGACTGGTAATTTTTTGAGGCAATTTTTGGAAGAATGAAAAAGTTATGTTGAATATTACATGACAAAACACCTACATGTAAAATTTTAAGCAGCTGGGAAATGCAGGATTGCTAAAAAGATAAAGCTAAAGATACTGAGAATACAAAGGGTAGTCATCAGAAAGTAAGTCTTTTTTTTTTTTTGGTGCTGGGGATCAAAATCAGGGCCTTGTGCTTGCAAGGCAAACACTCTAACCACTGAGCCAAATCCCCAGCCCCAGAAAGTAAGTAATTCTAATTTCATCTCTCAATTCAAGAGGTTCAGCAGGGAAGATACAAAGACAAAAAACCATACTTCTAGGAGGGTCAAAATCTTACTTATTTCTGAATGAAGGTCAATGTTGAACATACCTGAAAGAGAAGGAACAGAGTCATATCTACTACAGATATGAATAGAATCCATACCTCCTTACATTTAATCTATGCTGAAAACTAGCATGAGTCCTGATCCATGGGAACAGTCTTCTGTTGAAGTACAGTAATTAATTTCCAGCAGCACAAAAGCAGAGTTGTGTCCTTATACCTTTTTTCTTTAAATCTCTTTTACAATGACTTTACTACTTCTGGAAACTTTGGAAGAACTTGCTCTGCCCACCTTCAAACTATAAAGAAGAAAGACAAGAATTTAGCAGATTCAAAATTAGTTTCTAAGAATTTTAACCTATAGGCACTCCCACAAAATTCTGTTTTGGGTAAAACTGGGTTTTCACACAAGAATTTAAATAAATCCTACATATGAATGGTCTGTGAAAGATGTACGGCACATCCATACTTTAGGTACTTGCCGAGAAGCTTAATCTCAGTACATACCAAGAAGTGAGTATGGTCCCTATCTACTTTAGAAATGTTAAAGATGAAATAATATACAATAGAATCCTCTTTATGAGGAACGCAATGAAAAGAGTCAAGTGGTTATCTTTCTGAACTGGTTTCTTTTTAAGGATACAGAGAAAAATAACCTACCATCATTTTTTTTTCTCCTGCTGGCACCTAGAAAGCTCAGAGTTAAATCTGTGCTGTGCCTGTAACAAGAAAATTATAAAATACCTTTTAGAGCCTAGATTCTGATTCCATTTATCCTTACCCTTTGTTGCTCTATCTTTTCTATTAATTGGTAGTATTTTGCAGTTTTATGTATTCTTATAACATTCCTTAAGTGAGGGGTTACAAATCAAATACAGGGACTAACAAGCCAGATGAAAATGTCAATCAGGTAAAAAAAAAATAGTAGAAATCTACTTTTCAAACTAAGTTCAATTAAAAAAAAATTACTAGGACTGGGGGTGTAGTTCAGCAGTAGAGCCTGTGCTTGATATCTAGCACTCAACCTCCCCCTACTACTGAGTAGTCAGACAAACAAAAACATTTTTGATCTAAATCCTGAACCATTCATTTGCAGCCTCTGAGAAAGGTACCTGATGAATACAGTGTTGGTAAACTGGGTAGTTCCGACTATAAATTTTCAATTCCTCTGCTTAAAATCTTTCTGGAACAGGGTGTATAAACACATAAAATAGGTAAATATCTTGCTTTTCCACTGAATTTAATGATTTACAAACTGTTTTACATCTTTTTAAACCTTCAACTGTGCTGTTGGACAGTCAATCCTCAGGTACCTGCACAAAAATGTAGGGATCCATTGTCTACAGAGAACAAGTCAAGTGATATTAACAAGTGAAACAAGCAAGACTGTAATTTCTCTACAGCAGACTAATTTTGTTTTTATAGTAATTATAGTAAAATATTCTTCATTCACAAATACACAGGTTCTTTTCTACTTTTCTTGAATATTGCAGCTGTCCAAATATACTTTCCCCCCATTTTTGATAGACGTAGCAATAGAAAATTGTCCCTATTAAAAAAAAAAAAAGTACAAACCAGGCATAGTGACAAACACTGATAATCCCAACACTTGGGAGGTTTAGCCAGGAAGATTACAAAGTAAAGGCCAGCCAGGGCTACAAAGTAGCTCTGTCTCAAAAAACAAAAAAACGGCTGTGGACTTAGCTCAGTGGTAACAGTGCTTGCCTCGTAAAAACACACACATGCAAACCAAAAACAAAACAAAACACAAAAACAAAAAATACACAAGAGCAATAATAAACAATAAACAGCACCATTGTTTCATTGGAGAATTATGCTCATCTAAATGGGTGTAGCTGTGACTCAGTTTGGGACAACTACTGCCAGAGCTGCTTCTAAATTTTCAGGATAATACAAAAATAGAGACTTTATGAAAAAAAGCTAATTTTTAAATGTTGGCTCAAAAAAAATTTTAACCAAAGCCAAGAGAAATATATTTATAAACTGAGACTGGTCTACAGGCTGCCAGAATGCAGCCCTTAGCTAGATATTGAAAGATAAATACAGGTTTGAATGGTTAAGGAACTTTAAGAAAACAGAAGGAAGTTTGAGAATTTATGGTATAACAGTGATGCCAACAACATTACCCATGCTCTTTATTTAATCCAAATCATAAAAATTACAATTGCTTTATTTCATTAACATGAGGATAAAATCTGCAATGCAAAAACAAATCACTCCATCTTATGTACAAATACCTTCCCATGTTCAGTGCAATTATCATCTATAACAGTAAAAACGATCGCCAGCACCAAAAAAAAAGTGAAAAGTTAGAAACCTAAATGTCTATTTCTGTAGTCATAGATATAAAAAACTATGGTATTAAAAAAAGCTATGGTATGATCATATTTAATGAATAAACTACAGCTATATATATTAATAATATATCTAGAAAACATTTTATTAGGTGGAAAAAACCAAGTTGTAGAATAATACATAGCATGGTAACATTCATGTAAATTCTAACAATCTATAAAGCATTATTATACATTGCTTATGGATACATTTGTGTTTAGTTTAAGTATGAAAACATAGAACAGAGGTTGGAGATTTAGCTCAGCAGTAGAGTTTTGCCTAGCAAGAGCAATGCCCTGAGTTCAAACCCCAGCACTGCACCCCGCCAAAACAAGGAAGAGAATGAGATTAGAAAGAATTTTTTTAAAAAATCAATTGTAACTATAATAATGCCTTACTTAAAAAAGCTCTGAACCAAATATGACAAAATGTTAACATCCGTAAATTTCAGTAGTAATTATACAAATATTTTGTCATATCCATATAACATATATACAAATAGGTAAAATAAAATCTAAAAGAAAAAAAAAGCTGGGCATGGTGCCACACAGTGGTAATTCCAGCACTCTGGGAGGCTGAGACAGGAGGATCACAAGTTTCAGCACAACCCAGGTAACTTGGCAACTCAGTGAGATCCTGTCTTTAAAAAAAAAAAGAAAAGTGAAGGGTTGGGAATGTAGCTAGCTCAGTGCAAAAACCCTAGGTTTGATCCTCAGTACTGGAAAAGACAGAGAAGAAGACAGGAGCGGGGGGGGGGTTAGCTCCGCATTCCCTGGGTTCAATGGAGGGAAGGAAGAAGGAGGGGGGAGGCAGAGGGAGAGAGGGAAGAAGGAAGGGAGGAAGGAAGGAAGGAAAGAACAAAAAAGGGCAAAGCGCCTTTCTGACTGAGGGCCTCATGATAGGTCCTATGACAGGTAACAAATTAGAAATGGAAGTGATGTAAAAGCACTGAAGAAATTAAGTTCTATACTTTGAAGCCCTGTTGTGTAGGTTTTCATAGTCAAATAGTCAAGGTTCAAATATCATCCTAGGGACTGGGGATATAGCTTAACGGCAAAGCACTTGCCTCACATGTGTAAGGTTTGATCCCCAGCACCACAAAAACAAAAACAAGAACTTGGCCATTTACCAACTGTGTGATTTTGGTCAATTTTTCAAACTTCTTAAAGCCTATTTACCTGTTTATAAAAAAGGGGCTAAAAGTTGCCTCAATTAGTTGTAGTGAACCTTAATGGAATAATGTCAAGGAGTCTAAGGGTTAGAGATGTAGGCTGGTAGTACTGCACTTGACTAGTATTGTGAGACTGAGTTGGTCCTAAGACTGAAAAATTTAAAAATAAATAAAACCACCCTTGGACTGCTTGTGCACCCTTGGACTTTCCTCACTACAGCTCAGGAATAGTGAAGTGGCACAAAGACAATAATTTTACTTTTACACAGATAAGCAAAACAAACAAACAAAAAAGACTGTTTTCCTAGTGTCCAAGAATAGAGAAGTCAGTTTTGCCATCACAAGAAACGTAAAAAGATAAACTTCTCTGTTACTATTATCATCTCATCTTAACCATGTTTATTATCAGCATAATAGCAACCAACATTTACTAAATACTAGGTGCTGTTTCTAAGCTTTTTAAACACATTAACTTGCTTGATACATTAGATAAAGCATTTTATATGAGCTGTAACAAGAGACAAAGTAATAGGTACTGCAACATGAATTCAAAGGAAAGTTTCTTCTAAACAAAAAACAGGAAAGGCTGTGGAGTTGGGGATTCAGCTCAGTGGTAGAACACTTGGCCCTGAGTTCGATCCCCAGCACCAAAAAAAAAAAAAAGGATTAAACTAACATCTTTTAAATACTAAGTTTTGCCATTGTGTCCTTTGCATTTTCATCTACAGAGCTCATTAAAGATAGTAAAAAAGTTTGTGACAAATTTTTGGCAAGAAAGTGACTTGAGAAGCAGTTCAGAAAATTTCAGCTGACTGCTTTATTGTAATATTCTGTACAACTCTTCCTCTTATTCTCTACTACAACTAATGACAGCCGGTTTCTCAATTCCACTTAGTTATTCAAGCTACCAATCTCAATTGTCTCAATTTCCCTGTCTCCATTATACCACTCATTCACAATTTTACCTGTCTCCATTATACCACTCATTCACAATTTTACCTCCTAAACTTTTCTCTAGTCAACAACCTACATTGCCACTGTCATATTTCAAAGCACTAATCACTCTTTCCTGAGGAAGTCTAAGTGACCTCCAAACCCCCAAATCTGTATTTTTCACTGCTATCCACATAATCTAAAATACACAACTGATCATAATGCCTGCCTTTGCTTGAACTTGTTTAATGACTTCCAAACTGGCTACTACAACTTACGTAAAATATCATGTACAAATTTTACCAATGTACCTTTCCTCATATCTTAAAATCCTCTCTGCCAAACTACATACTTATCAGCATATACACAACAACAGTCTTCCATGCTTTTGAGTCTGAGTATGCTGCTGTTCTTACTACCTAAAAATGGCCATCTCACGTCTGTTCCAATTATGCAATCTCTTTTCTTTCCTTTCCTTTTTTTTCGGGGGTGGGGTACAGTACTGAAGCTTCAACTTAGTAAGCACTGAGCTACATTCTCAGTTCTTTTTAAATTTTATTTTAAGATAGGGTCTCACTAAAAAATAAAAAAAAGGAAAAAGGATAGGGTTTCAGTAAGTTGCCCTAGCTGGTCTTGAACTTGAATCCTCCTGCCTCAATATTCTGAGTAGCTGGGATTACAGATGTGTACCCATGTGTACCACCACAACTGACTTCAATTATTCACTCTCAAAGATCCAATTCACGTATTCTCTCTTAAATGTCTTTAATGGGGAGATCAGATGAGCCCTGCAATAGCCTGAGTGACAAGTATCACACACAACACACAACACAACCCAGCACACAGACTTAAGATATTATCTAAGTACACTTAATTTCCCATCCATTTCATTTTATTAAGAATCTAAAGAAAAGTCAGGAAAACTCGAATTGTCCAATTTCAATCAAGTTTTTCCACTTTTTATAAAACTGAATGGCAAAATAATACCATTTAAAAGCTGAAGCTGAGCATGGTGACATGCACCTGTTAACTCAGCACTCAGGAGGCTGAGGCAGGGGAATCATCCCAAGTTCGAGGTCTTCCTGGGCTATAAAGGGAGTAGTGAGACCTCATCTCAAAAAACCCAAAAAATAAAAAATTAAAAAGTTGACAAATCTAGGGAGCTAAGATTCATCCAAAGAGTTGAATAGGTGATGAGGATATCAAAATCTAATTTAAAAACTTGGATATAATAGTGCTAACAAATTTTGTCTTTAATCATTCAGCCCTTCCAAATTTTACAGTATTAGCATAGTGCTGTTATCGTATAATCTCACATCTCAAAATAAAGACATAACATACAAACAATATAATAAAATTGTTTAATATTAAAGTTTTCTGGCTCTTTGGACTTGAGCTAAATTGAGTTTTCTGTACAATGGTAATTCCTTAAAGAGAAATTACCTCCAACTACTGAGAAAAACAGCAAGGACCTGTAAATTTAGAGAGATTAAAATTATCTCAGGCTTTAAAAAGATAAAAAATTATCTCAGGCTTTAGTTCTCATTTTTATGGAAGTATCATAATATACCTCCAAGGCATCAAATGTATGATTAGCATAGATTACATTTAAGATCCAAAGCTCTTAGGGATGGGGATTTAATGCAGTGGTTAGAGTGCCTGCCTGGCAAGCACAAGACCCTGAGTTTGTCTCCAGCACAAAAAAAAAAAAAAAAAAGTTCAAAGCTTATTAAAGAATACTGCTTTAAAATATGTTGCAAACACTTTATGTAGGAGTCAACTTTGACTTCATTCTTCTTCTTCTTCTATATCCAATCAATTCACTGTCCTGTACTATGTTTATCTCCTCAGTATTTGTTGACTTTTTTTTCTTGTGTTCTATCTTTACCACCACTACTACCACATTTCACTACACACCACTCTTACCTGGAATAAATACAACAGTTCTCTCTAAATCCAGTTTTGGCCTGCTAACATCTATCTACTATACAACCCTTAGGTAATGATGGCAAACCTTCTAGTGCTTTCAATGATACAGCACACTGAGGCATGAGTGCTCTTAGGTTTGTCACCACTGCCCCAAGGTCATCTGTCTAAAGTATAATCTGACCATATCACCTCTCTACTTAAAAACCCATTAAATCGGGCATAGTGGTGCATGCCTATAAACTCAACACTCAGGAGGCTGAGGCAGGAGGATCACGGTGAGTTCCAGATCAGCCTGCATTACATACTGAGTTCAAAGCTAGCCTGAATTACACAGCAAGACTCTGTCTTAAAAAAAAACAAAAAAACCAAAAACAAACAAACAAAAAAAAACCTTTAATCTGGACATAGTGGCACTTCCTCGTGATCTCAGCACTCTGAGAGGTTGAGGCAGGAGCATCACAAGTTCGAACCCAGCTTAGACAATCTGGAGACTTATCAGGACCCTGTCTCAAAAAAATTTTAATGGGGCTAGGGATGTAGCTTAGTGTGAAGGCCCTGGGGTCAATGCCCAGTATTGGCAGTAGGTGGACAACCCTCACTAGCTCACTGTTTTTTATTTAACATATATAGCACTATACACTAGTGTTATGGTTTGTGTCTAGATGTCTCTCCAAAGCCTCATGTGATAAGAGATAGTTGGTTAGCTGTTTGTTTATATTGTTTGTTTATATTTTTTGTCTATATTCTTTATTTTTTTTTATTTATTTTGTTGTCTGTCTGTTATGCTGCCCTGCCTTGGACCCAGTTGACTGTAGACTAAAACCTCTACAAACTGTGAGCTAATAAACCTTTCTTCCCCTAACTTTGGGTGTCAGATACTCTGTCCCAACAACAAGAAAAAAATAACTAAAACAGTATTTGGCATCAGAGAAGTGGGGTCGTTGCTGGGACTATACTTGACCATGTGGTTTAGCAGCCTTTGGAACTGGTTTATGGGAAGGGGAAGAGTTAAGAAAGATTTAGAAATGTCACCTAAACGAGACGCCCTGGAAAACCTTCATAGGTTGATAGCAGGAGATTCTGGTCAGAGCTCAGAAGATCAGAATGCTAAGAGGAAATCTGCCAGTACAGAGCAGTCTTGGGAGGTTTCTGCTGAGAAGAAAGACTACATTGGTTGTTAGACTCCAGAGCATGTGTGTTATGGCTTGGCAGAAAGTTTGTCTGAACTTTGCTTGTGTCCAGAGACTTTGCCTGAGACTGAGATCAAGGGCGGTAGACTAATTAATCTTACAAAAGAAATTTCACGGCAGTCTAATGTTGAGGTGGTGACATGACTATTGTTGGGGGCTTTTAGCCAGATTCATGTTAAAAACCAAGAGCAAAGAGCCCAACAGAATGATTCAAAATGTTGTGAGTTTGCCTATAAAGGAAGCGCCAGTAAAGTTGTGGACTACAAAGATAGAATGAAAGAGAGATTGGTTACTAAAAAAACCAACAAAAAAAACCCAGTTATTTCAGAAGAAGATGAAAGAAAAGATGGCCCAAAGACATCACAGGAAACAACAAAACTCCAGCCTTTACAGCCTCGGAGTTAGAAAGGTGAAAGATTTTGCTTTGAGAAGAATGCCCCAGAGCACCATGTTCCAGAATGGCGACAGCCTAGAGAAGTTGGTCCTCGAGATTTGGTTCAGAGCACTCAACAATCCAGACACATGACCATCACAGACAAACAAGGAAGCCTGGTTTCTGCTCCAGCTGGTGGCAGACCCTGGCGTCATCCTCGTGGCCCTGGCTTTAGGTTCATACAGAATGCAAGAGTTGTGGGGTCAGGAAGGCTTCCACCCAGATTTCAAAAGAAGGCCTGGGAGGCCAGACAGTGTACCCCTAAGAAGACAGTGTGTGAAGCTGTGAGGGGGAAGCCGAAGGTACACTGGAGACCCCAGAAGTTTAGAGAAGCCAAGTTTAGAGATCGCCTGAAGAAAACTACAAAGAGGGAGCAGAACCAACCCAAGAGAGAAACAGTGAGAGCTACCACCACCAGAAGTGCCATAGGGGCAGAGCCACCCAAGCCCCTTAGAGTTCAGACTTCACCACAGATTGCCTCTGATGCTACACACAGAACTACAGGACTTAATGTTTGCCCTGCTAGATTTCAGAATTGCTTTGGTCCCATTCCTTTATCTCCTCCTATTTATACCTTTTGAGATGATAATGTTTATCTTGTGCCATTATTGTTAGAAGTGTTTAACCTTCTTTTCATTTATACAGGGGCTTACAGCTAAGAGTTTGCCTTAAATCTCAGAAGAGTTTTAGATTTAGACTTTTCAGCAATGCTGAAACTGTTAAGACTTTGACAACTCTTGGAGATAGACTAAATGCCTTTTACATAACGGACTATGCAGGACAGTAGTCTTTGGGGGTCCAGGGGCGGAATGTTACGGTTTGTGTCTAGATGTCCCCCCAAAGCCTCAAGTGGTAAGAGATAGCTGGTTAGCTGCTTGCTTACATTCCTTGCCTACATTCCTTACATTCCTCACTTACTTTGCTGCCTGTCTGCCATGCTGCCTTGCCTCAGACCCAGCTGACTGTAGACTAAAACCTCTACAAACTGTGAGCTAATAAACCTTTCTTCCCCTAACTTTGGGTATCAGATATTCTGTCCCAACAACGAGAAAAAAATAACTAAAACAACTAGGCACTATTTTAAGTGTTTCACAAACATTCAATTACTCATTACAATAATCTAGCCTAATATAATACAGCCATGTAAACAGAACAGGAAGCTGAAGCCATGTGCCTAGGCTCCAAATCCTGGCCTCTTAGCCACCATACTATGCAGCCTCATTTCCTAACGTCCACTTGCTTTGTAAGGACTTCTACTAGTATCTGGTTCCTGCCAGCATTCCAAGTTTCATTTCCAGTCAAGCCTCACCTTGCCCATAGTGCAGTAACACTGCAGCCCTTTGTGATGTATGCCTTCCCCATTTTATAATCTTCATGATTCTACTCCTGCTGTCTCCTCTGCCTGAAGCACCTTTGAGAAGTGTATCTCAGGTTCCTGTAATGAAGTACGTTGAATACATTTTGATGAAAGAATGAATTTTTAAATGTCTCAAAGATAGTGAACAGTAATAAAAATCTTGTCATCAATTATACTGGCTAGACACATGAAACACCAAAACACTAAATGTTTCAGAACTCAAGTCTTCAATACACCCAATAGTTATCCCATTAAAACACATAAAAACAATAGCCGAAACAACTTTGCTCAACTTTGGGCCTATTTCTTACCCCTTCGTAATATTCATCCACTTGGGGTGGGGGATAACCCACTTCCCCCAAAATTAATTCCTTACTTTTCTCATTCCTTACCTCCTTCATTTCCTATATCCAACTAATTTTATACATTCTAAATTAATTTCCCTCAAATTCATTCTTTCAACCTGTATTTCCACTTAAATAGTCTCCATGGAGATACTGGCCTCCACATAGTATCCTCTGCAATAATGACAGTTCGTCTTTTTAAAAGGTAAACTAATGATGTCACTTATAACTTTAAAAACTCTCAATTGATACCCAAAGATAAAAGCAGTGGCTCTCAAAAACAGTCAATTAGGGAACTTACTGAAAGAAGTAAGCAAGCTATAACACTAGATATCCCTAGTGTTATAAATTCTGATTTTATGAGTCTAAGATAGAGCTGGAAATCTCCATTTTTAGCAGGTAATTCCAGTGCAGATGGTATAGTCATCATTGTGCTCTACAGGCCAACTAAGGGTAAGTAGTGCTCTACTCTCACCTTTCACTCCAGCCATACTGAACTACACGGAGCGCTGTTTGTTCACAAAGTTCTTTGTGTACACATTATTTCCTTTGTACAAGTTAATAGTCTCCTCACCAACCCCAACGTGACAGGCTTTCTTCAAAACTTTCCAACCAACATCTCTATGAATGAAGACTTCCTTGGATCTTTGAGACCAGACACAATCATGTTTGTATCCCTAATCCTTAGACTATTACATAGTGAAATGTTTCTTGGAGGAAAAAAAAAAATTGATGAAAACTTAAACGAAAATATGAAAAAAAGATATAATGGTGGGCTGGGGATGTAGTTCAATGGTAGAGCACTTGCCTAGTATGCATAAGGCCCTAGTTTCAATCCCCAGTAGCATCAAAAAAAAAAAAAAAAAAGTAATGATATTGGATAGTTTTAAGAAGCAGAAGCCCCCCCCCCAAAAAGAAGCAGAAGCCCAAATGATGTTCTCTAAATGCTACAATGGAGGGTAAAATTGAAAAGCAACTGCAAAAACCAAGATATATCATGTAGGTACAAAGTAACCATGATGAATGTGATTATTATGTATACAATGTACCAATACATGTTCCTGGTTAAAAAAAAAGAAGAAAAAAACTGCAAGAACAATAGTAACTATAATTCTCAAGAACTGTCTTGCTATCGAATTATAAATTCTCCTTAATGTAAAACAAATACCTCTTTCAGGACATTGACTATTTGTTTTTAAAATAAGAATAACCAGCCAAAATATTTTGTTTCCTGATGCAGTACTTAAAACTTATTTTGGGGGAAAAGGAAAAATTGAGTGAATTCACATACTAGAACTAATGAACAAGACACTCTATTTGCTTTGCTCTCAGATCACAGCAGTCTTCCTCTAGACAAGTCACAAACGGGAAACTCTTTTCTAAAATTCCAGGTCAACATAAGTCTGGACAGCAAACTTCTCTCTCAGTAATTTTTTGTTTTGTTTTTTGAGACATAGTCTCGCTATGTAGTTCAGGCTGCCCTTGAACCCACAGCAATCCTCCTGTCTCAGCCTCCTGAGTGCTGGGATTACAGAGAGGTGTGCTCTGAGTAATTTCCAGAGAAATGTATAATGCACTTAAATGTAGCTTCCAGTCAGGTGGCACCTAGCTGGAGTCCCAGCTACTCAGGAAGCTGAGACAGGAGAATCATTTGAGCCCTTGCGTTCAAGAACAGCCTGGAGGACAGAGTAAGGCCCCGTATTAAAAAAAAAAAAAAAAAAAAATTAAAGCTCCCTCTGATCTTTATTTATTCTGTATGTTAAAACATTAAAAAAAAAATAAGCCAGGTGTAGTGACTCATACCTATAATCCCAGTGCTTAGGAAGCTGAGGTTGGAGGATTGCCATGAGTTTGGGGCCAGCCTGGGCTACATAGTGAGTTCAAGGCCAGTCCGAACTACTCTAGCAAAACCTTGTCTAAAAAACAAAACACACTTTAAAAAAATAATAAATAATAAATAAACTAGTGAGGAACAGGAACAGGAGTTTGAGGCTCGCCTGGACTACACAGCAAATTCAAGGCAAATCTGGACAACATGGCAAGACCATCTGAAAACCAACCAACCAACCAAACACAAAACAAAAAAACTAGAAAAACTGCCAGTTATTTAAATCAGAAAATTTAAAATTCTAATCAAAATGTCCCTGATAGTTAAAATAAAGGTATAAATTGTTTTACTAATTAGGGAGAGGAGACAAATCTGCCTTACAGAAGAATTTTAAATAGGATATGTAAGTGCTCTCCCATACAGTCAGATGGAACCTGACTTGCTTTCTAAGTATAAAGTAGGGAAGGAAAAGATACAAATTTACATTAGCGAAAACCCATACACCAGTAATAAAAGTTAACAACCAGTGTTTATGGTAACACATAACCTTGACATAGAGACCACCAGAGGAACAGAGGACAAACTGATGCCTGGGCCTTAACCTAGTGTTCATTAAAAGCACTATGTTTTCTTCTGAAGCGGTCACTTAAAAGCCAACTTTTTGTTTTGTTTTTTCCTTTTTGCTAAAAAAAAACAACCCTGACCCAGGGCTGGGGATGTAGTTCAGAGGCAAAGTCCCCAACTAGCATCCAGGAGGCACGGGTTCAACCTCAGTACGATGTTACCTTGGCACTTGGTCATTAACTGGTTCCAGGACATGCAGTGAATACCAAAAACAATTAGCATCAAATTGTTTTGGCTGGAAAGGGTAGCAAGTCACAAAGCAATCAACACTGGTAAATTCTATAGCTTGCACAGCGAGTACCAAACAAATGATAAGTACTATGACAAAACTTTTTTTTTTTTTTGAGCTGGGGATAGAACTCGGTGCCTTATGCTTGCAAGGCAAGCACTCTAACCACTGAGCTAAATCCCCAGCCTCCTATGACAAAATTTTTGTATCAAAATGTGAATACCAAATTCAATGATTTTCAAAGCTATCAAGTACCAAAGTATGAATTTACCAGGAAAAAAAAGGAGTGATTCTTCACTTGGGCCTACAAGTGCCCAATAGGTAACTAAAGCAATACAAGCTTGACATTCATTTTGTAAAACTCTGGGTCAAATTCCTTCTCAGCTCTGCATATAGGCATGTTAGTCATTTAGGAAGTATCTGTCTACAAGCTGGCACAATGAAATTTATTAGCCCTAAATTTACCTGTCCTATCTCATCCTCCTTCCAAGACTGAGGACACCAAGATAGAACATTTACAGGGACATTCAGCTACAACCAGACGTTTCCACTGCCCCAAATTTAAGGTCACCCTGGATTCTAGCAGTACCTCACACGACTGAGACTACCCCAAGCAAAGAGAACCATCTCCTGGGAACCTAACTGCTCAAGTCAAGTCATGTAGATTCCTTTGAAGCTAGGAAACCAGGATGGAGATAATGATGGGAGACAGCAATCAACCAGACCCTAGTCCAACACAACATCGCATAAAACCGGCCTATTTTAGTCATTAATGGAGCAGTCTGATCTACCTCTTCCTATCATCGTTTTTCCTATCATCTCTTTTTTCTCTGTCAGAAGGCCAGTTTGACCTTTGTGCTCCCCTTCATTTTTACTTTTTTTCTTTTTTGCAGGGGTTGCTGGGGATGGAGCTCAGCCTTGGGCTTGCTAGGCAAGAGCTCCACCACTGGAGTTAAATCCCCTCTTTTCTTCTACTTTTCAATTAAAGCTTCTTCCTATAAATTCACATTGACTACCTCTGTTCTGATTTCCATTTTCGCAGAATCAAGCACCTACACTAGCTGGTGACAGCCTCCACAAAACAGGTTGTAGGACATTCTATAAACCATTTGACCAGCTCTACTTAAGACTATTAGGGACACAAAAAACAAAAGACTGATAACCTGTCACAGACCAGAAGACATGACAACTATATGCAACATGGTACCTTACACTGGATCTAGACTAGAAAGTAAACATGAAAGGAAAAACAGGTAAACTCCAAATAGTCTGAAATGTAGCTAACAGTAATATTCCAAAGTTAATTTTGAAAAATATACCACAGATATTTAAGATGTTTACAATATGGGAAACTGGGTATCAAGAACTTTCCCCACAATCCTCACAACTAATCAGCATAAATTATTCCAAAATAAAAAGAGTTTGTTTCTTTTTTGTAGTACTAAGAATTTAACCCAGGGCTTTGTGCATGCCAGACAAGTGTTCTAACACTGAGCACAACCCCACCCCACCCTTTTTTTTTTTTAAATTCTGAGACAGTGCCTCACTAAATTGCCCAGGCTCTCCTCACACTTGAGATCTTTCTGTCTTAGCCTCCAAAGCAGCAAGTACGCTGGATTACAAGTGTGTGCCACCACTCCAAGCATAAGTTTATTTTTTAAAAGAGAGAGAAGGCTGGGGATGTAGCTAAGTAACAGAGTGCTTGCTAGCATGCGCAAGGCCATGGGTTTGATACCCACCAGCACATAAAAAACAGGAGGGAAAATGTAAGAATTTTTATATTAATGATTAAAATTTCAAACAGAAATCGCACTACTCTGAGAGGCTGAGGCAGGAGGATCACAAGTTTGACTCCAATCCAGGCAACTTAGTGAGACCTTGTCTTAAGATAAAAAACAAAAATTTTAAAAGGGTTGGGAATACAGCTCACTATGAAGACCCCGTGTTCAATCCTAAGTAGCTAATAAACAAAACAAAGGGGAACAAAACAAAACAAAACAAAAAAAACCTTACGACTATAGCCAGGCACAGTGGCACCTGCCTGAAGTTCCATTTACTCAGGAGGCTGAGGTAAGAAGATTTAAGCACTTGAATTCAAGAGTTAGAAGCAGTCTGGGCACTAGAGCAAGATCCTACCTCAAAACAAAAAAACCCTACCATGTTAACATATTAATGATTGAATAGTTATAATGTTAAGTGCTTTCCTTTAAAAAAGACAGTCCCATGCTGAGGAAAGTGCTACATGACTGTAAATCTGCTATTAGAGGAGGCTAAAGCAGGAGGATTCAGAGTTTGTGGCCAACCTAGGTAACTTAACAAGAACTTGCCTCAAGAAACAAAAGGGAAGCCAGGGCATGAGGGCTTCCCAGAACTCTGAGAGGCTGAGGCAGGAGGATAGCAAGTATGAGCCCAATCTGGATATAAAAGTGACTCAGAAAGATCCCAACTCAAAATAAAAAATAAAAAGGGCTAGGGATGGAACTCTGCATGAAGACCCTTAGATTCAATGCCCAGTACTAAAAAAATAGAACAAACCAAAAGGGACTGAGGACAGAGCTCAGTGGTAGAACACTTATTTAGCATGTTCGAGGCCCTGGGTTCAATCAATACTAACAGTGATTCCCTAATAAAAATAAAAAGCAATCAAAGATTTATGCACCTGATTTATTATTTAATAGTCACAAATACCCTATGATTTAGATACTGTCAGCATTGTCCATTATAATTAAGGAAACTGAGGTTCTTGCTCAAGGCACACATAGCTAGCTAGTGAAGTATGGAGTTTTCTGCTTCTCAGTGCCCCAACTGCTGTTGTGGCGCAGGTTAGGGTTAGACTTAGTGCTGGGGTCCTGGTGCCCAGGTATGAGGATATGGGTACCCTTATTTTGAGGTTTAGGAACCCAGTGTTAGGGTACCAGGGTATCTAAAATGTTCATATGTATTTTAGTCAGCAGTTCATTTAATTTTCTCTGGCAATGCTAAATATATAGCTTTTCCCACCCTTAAAAAATAAATTAACCAAGAAAAACTATATAGCCAATACAACTGTTTCATTAAGTTCACCTACCTTCTTTTGTATTCAATATATTTTTGTTTGTTTGTCTTATAGGGTCTCACTATGTAGCCCAGGCTGGCTTCAAACTCCTGATGATCCTCCTGCCTCGGCCTCCTAAGTGCTGGATCACAGTCATGCACCATCACGCCCAGCAGTATTCAGTATATTTTTGATAAAATAAAAATATGGAGGGGCCTTTAGCTCTGAAGCCCCTACCACTTCATGGTAGCTGTCTATCCTCTTTCCCTTCCATCTTTTTCCCCAAATAAACTTTCATTACATACATACAAAAAAAAGAAAGATGATTAGGTAGAAGAGGTGTCTTGGGGTTGGTAATTTAGCTCAGTGATAGAGCGCTTGCCTAGCAAGCAGAAGGCTCCAGCACACCCCCCAAAAAAGGGTATGTTTTGGGCTGAGAGTGTAGCTCAGTGATAAAAGGTCTGCCATAAATCAAAACTGGATTAGCCTATAATGTACAAACTCTTAACAGACATTAAACTTTCTATAATGCTTTCAAAGATTAAAATTATTGGGGGTTGGGGGCTGGGGATTTAGCTCAGTGATTAGAGTGCTTGCCTTGCAAGCACAAGGCCCTGAGTTCGATCCCCGCACCACAAAAAAAAAAAAAAAAAA